>CABFVX010004503.1:0-48120 GCA_902151425.1 Timema shepardi | reverse complement strand
GGGGGGGGGGTTGTGAAGCTTATATAATTATTATACTACAGTGGTTCACGGGCAACGCCGTGCGGGACTGCTAGTAATAATAATAATAATCAAGTGAGTTTCCTTGATAGCTTAATTTATAATAATATGATTTATTTATTTATTATCATCACCACGTCTTACTACCCGTTCGGTTTATACGCACTTACGCTAATGTGTAATGGTAGGGTGATTGCGAGATGAAATGGAGGACCTACAGTTTAACGTGAGATCCAAACCACGGCGGAGGCCCGGCATTCCCCACATTCAATTTTATAATAATAATAAAAATAATAGTAATAAAAGGAAGTGTTTGTGTTTGTTTGTGTGCAATGCCCAGCCAAATCTACGGCATGCAGATATCTGAAATGAGTTGGACGGAAGGAGCTCTGAATGCACCTCGAAGCCAGATTAAAAAAATAATTAGCTTTTTAACTAGGCTATTTTTAACAGATTTTTGAAAAAAAAAAATTAATTTGGTTTAGAATTGCGTTTCAGAGATAACGTTTTAAAATGAAATCGGGCACTATGGGGGTTGGGGGACTTATATAATTCATATACCACAGTGGGTCATGGGCAGCGCCGTGCGGAATTGGTAGTAATTAATATAAAATAAATTACCTACTAAATAAAACCAATATTCGGACAATAATGACATTTATTCCTGATAAACAATCTATTTTTAAGAAGCGGTTCTTACCTTAGTGTCAAAATTAGTATTCAACATCGACTGGAATGCACAATCAAAACTGATCTTTTTATTCCCCTCTCTTTCAATCTCGAACAACATACCTGAAAATAAACCAAATAGAACACATCAACTTTACGTCTTGTAAGATAAACAAGTAACACACGTTAATTTACCGTGTTTATTCACCAACTTGCAAAGGATTGTTAACACATTTCACATGCACATGTGGGATGAGTCAGCAGCAGCCATGCATGCATTCACTTGTCAATAAATTGTGGTTCTGCGCTGCAAGAAAAATATGAGTTAAGTTCCAATTTTTATAGGAAGGATTGTTTTATTTATAAAATGACAAGTAATAGTTAAAATAAATAAATAAATTAGCTAAACAATATTTGGACTTATATATTAATATTTGATTCTATGAAATAATCATTATTTTTAACCTCTTTTTCAAAGGTTTTATCAAGTAATGGCACTCCTGCTTCGGTGGTAGCATGGTCTAAGGCGTTATTCTCACAATAGACTAAACAAACGATGACAGGGAAATTGGTGTTCGAATCTCGGTTGGGTGCACTGAGGGTGATTTTTAATAAATGGTTAACCTCGCTGGTTTTTGGGCTAAAGTTCTCACCTCAAGACCCGATGTTCATGGGTTCAATCCCAATTGGGGTCGACAAATTTTTCTTGAGCGATAAAAATCCCGTAGCGCAACTTACTTCGGTGTAGAAGTAAAGCCGTCGGTCCCGTGTAAATTGTAACATGTAAAAGAACCCTGGAAGGTATGGCGGGAAATACCTTTCCCAGCTAAATTGGAAGGCCCTTTCGCGATTGCTTATATAAATTTTCGTGTTCTGATATAATCAGTCAGTTCATAAAGTGAATGTTAAATACCTCAAATAACTTTTTTTTTAATAAATGGATTTTCACTTTTCCTCAACGTGAATTAGTGTGTACAACTCATGTGGGTAGTAAAACGCAGGGCTACTTAATTTTACACTAATGAGGCATGGATTTGTAAGAAATAATTTAAAGGATTATGTGTTTGTGGTTTTGTTTAGGAGGGCGAAACCATTTATATTCAAACAACCGGCCGGGATTCGAACTCCTGTGTCCCCGTAATAATCAAACTAAACAAGCTTTAATTTTATTCCACGTGCCCACTGATGCAGGTGCCACGATATTAAATTTTATGAAATACGAAACCTAGATTCCATATCAATTGATTCTTCCGTCTCAATGGTACTCTTGATGATAATGTTTGATAATCCAGGTTATAAAAAATAGTTTTTTTTAACCCAACAGAAGAGACATTGTGTTACCAAGGGCATCCCTCCTGGATTTCGTTTGTCGAGCTCTATCATTTATCGTAGGTCTCTCGAATGAATAACGATCCATTGGCCCCCTCCCTACACACTAAATCAAAACCAACCAACAAACGTAATACCACGCCGCACAGCCTCAGGTGAAATCTGAACCAGCGAAGACTTATTTACTCTACTCTTTGCTATCATCAATTATTATAAAATGATTTATAATCTGCAAAATGAAACGAAACATAATTTACATCCATGGGCACGTGAGTCAACCTTGTCTGGTCTAGTAGGCCAGCAAAGAGGAAGTTGGCGGTCAGATACCAGCATTTTTCCCCCGAAAAATATTTTAAAACAGTTTTTTCAGGGTGAGGAAGGGGGATTTGACATGTGTCTTGTACACCGAGTGATTATATTAGCACACGACTTTTAAACCAACTTAAATCTAGAACAGACACAACATCCAAGTCCAAACCGTTAACTTATCACTTTAGAAGAGGAAACCCACATTTCTCATATATAAATTTTTCGAACATGTCGATAATTTAAGAAGCGATCTTTAACTCGGCAGGCATACGTGCTACTGACTGAGCTAAGGTATCGTAGCTTTTCATAAATGGTTTTACATTTTCCTCCACGCAAATGTGGGTACAATTATTCTAAAATCCGACTTGTATCATCCCCTACACACTTAAGTTCACAGAGAGATAGAACGTCTGGGTGGTAAGCTTCACTGCACACAAAATAATAAAAGTGTAGAATAAATAAACTAATATATTTACTAACATTCAAACGGAGTCGAAATAGAAAACTTACGTCACCGATAATTGAACACAAGTCTCTAGGGTGAGAGCCAAGTATGCTAGCCTCTAGAACATACCGAACAGCTTCACATAAAGCGAGGAAAAGTGGTCCAAGACACGTGATGAACTAAGATGGCTCACTGGCAAAACATAAGTACATATCCAAAAGTCCCAGGTCAGAATCCCGTATCCAGGTTATCATTTATCAATTAATCTAATTATAATCAGCCGAGTTCCATAATTATAATGATTCATCCCTCAAAGCTTCACCTTTCATATAGGATATACCTACTTGATTCCATAGCGTTGCTTCTTTCATCTTTATTCGTTTGGAATGTAGAATGTATTTGTATTATTGGGAGAATAGAGATAGAGCCGAGTTGATGCCTAGTGGCCGATGATATTCACACGTCCATCACATATTCTGCCTTAAAATATGAGTGAAGAATGGCCCTGAGCACGGGATGATCCCTGGATATCTCAGTGGTAGATCAGTGACGAACTAAACCAACGGTCAACATTTTAGAAAACATTCTAAATGAAACTTTCGTAAGGAGTAAATGAATTAAATATATGTTAAGATTTAGATTTTGTCATTTACAAATTGCAAATATATGTGTTCAAATTATTTAATTAATATAAGTCCCAGGTTCGATTCCCAAGTCCAGGTGGCATTTCTCGATCTATTCGAATGTTCTTCAGACACTTGTTTATTTCGGTAATTAAAATCATTCATCCCCAAAACTTCACCTTTTATATATACTTAACTCGCCAGTGAGTTTTATTTGCAAGTGGATGTAAACGAATGTAATTCCAGAGCCGTTTTTTAATAGGCCTTACCGTTTAGCCACAAGAGACCTCCAAAGAAGAAAGGTCCGCACCGACTTTAAAGTTGCTTCGATATTTTGAATTTTTTTTATCGGTGGCTAAAAATATTTTTTTTCAACTTTTTGGAATTTTCCCATCGGTTGCAGGAAAGAAGCTATAAGTTTGCCAAATTTCAAGTTTATAGCTCATCTGGAAGTGGGTAAACATTAATGTTAATGTCAGTGAGTGAGTCAGCCATGTTGCTTCATAGTAGTATATTAATCGTATAACGTTCTTTTCTTCCATCTTAATTAAAGTTCACTATCAAGACTGATCTTGTGAACAGTTTGTGAAACACATGAATCAAATAATATAATCCCGATTTCCTAACAATTATGCTTTTATTTCCTCCCCCCCCCCTAACCCCCCGTGTCGACTTCATGAGCATGTTTTCACGCCCTTCCATATTCCTGTCAAGCGCGTCACAATCCCTATAAAGTTCGATTGAAGGCCACGATGTCGTAAGAAGAAACATTATTAAATAAGGTACGATAGAAGTTTGCTGACGCAACCTAAAAGTGTGAACCGGCCTTTTGAACGTCACGTGACACGGCTGCCATCGATCCGTCTCCGGGTCACCCCCTCTCGACCCTCCCCCCTGCCACCGCCGTCTGTGGGTGGGAATGGGGTTGGGGAGAATTGTGTGACCTGCTACAGACTGAAACACTTTTACTGTACAACCCTCAGGAAATGTCTGTTCACCCTCTCCCCCCCAACAGATGGACACTTTCACAAACGTTTGATAAAACTTTAGCCGGACTTTATAAACATGACTTTTTTACCTGGAGGGAATCCTCTTATAAACATTTATGTCTTGTTACCTTCGATTTTTATTTGCTAACTTTGTTTTAGACATTAATATTTACAAACTGTGTGTAATGGAAGGGGACGGAAGAAAAGCTCAGTGTTTTTGCTTTTTTTGTAACACTTTTTTTTTTACGTGTGATAAATAAAATGGAGACATAGAGTTTAAGTTTCTACACATGGTAATATCAACAGTTCTTTGATACTTTTCATGAGAATATTATAATTTGGTGAGAACCTTTCTAAATGGAAATAATTGATTATCAACAAATTATAGGTCACTCTCTAAATATATTCAAGAATTGTTGAGATTACTAGATGAAGAAAAATGAATTCAATTTTTCCAGTGAAGAAATTTTTATTTATTTTTTATAAAAAAAAGCTATAAACACTCATAAAATACTGCCTTTAGCTAGCAATCCTTATCATTTCTCCTTGATAGTATAATTTAAACTGATCTTATGTCAAATATAAATCATAACTTCGTCAAAATTGATTTGTTTTGTTAACTTTGTCTATAATTTCTCAAATGAACAAAGTATTACCCACTTTGGGGGATGCGTGGTTTAACGTGCTACTCTCGCAGTAGACTAGACTGCCGATGAAAGGGATATTGAGGCTCGAATATCTGTCAGGTGTACTGAGGGTGGTTTTAGCAAAATGGTTTTCCACTCTCCCTCCACCCTAATGTGTGTATATCTCCTCTAAATGTAGCTTTCCTAATCCATAAAACCATTAGCGTAATTAGTATATAGGTGTTAACCAAATGGGTAGTAAGATGTGGTGCTTAAAAAAAGAAAGTATTGTGATCATTAAAAATGTCCACCCCGAGACCATGACGGATTTTGACGTTTATTGTGCCTCCGAACTCAATAAAGAGGCTCTTACAGTTATTCTGTTTATCTTCATGTCTGCGTTCCTCGGTATTTGGGCTAAATCCAAAATGGTTTAATGGGTTTCATTTAAACTTGATAATTAAATGTGTTATGATCATACTTCAAGGACAATTGTGATTTTTATTCAAGTCCTAAAATTAAGGGTATTTTACCAATGACCGATTTTTATAAATTCAATTTTTTTTGGGAGTGATTTTGTTCAAATTGAGTAGCTATGAAGTATTTTTGATATTATAAATAAGAATGTTTATTTGTTTTTCTAAGAAAAAATATTTGATATCTATGAATAATTTCAAAAATTTGAATTTTTTAGAAAATTGCTTTAACAGTTTTGTCCAAATTTTATATTTGAAGAGTATTTCATATTATGACAATCAAAATAATGTTTTTTTCCCTTAGTAAATCTGACTTATAAATGGATAAATATCTTTGTCACAAATTATAATATAATAAACGAGAGAGAATGTACGATTTTTTTCGTCAATTTACATGTTTTAAACTTTAAACACCAGATTATGCTAGTACATCCCTCTAAATATAATTTAAATCCCAGCTAATGTTAAACAGCAACCCTAATCGCAGGAATGTTTAGTATTAGGATAAAAGATCGTGCTTATATTTCATACAGTATCGGTTGTTAAAAGGAGATTTACATACATTACCTATTTGGGGATGTTATTATTAATTAATATTTATGTTTAAAGATACGTCGATACAAACACTAGGAAAGGAACTAATTAAAAAAGACAAGGGAAGCTCAGACAAAGGAAGAGACCTCGACTGTGTGAATAAATAAAATGAGTAAGACCCAATTTGGTGGCTGCATGGTCTAAAGCGCTGTTATCGCAGTAAACTAAACTGTAGATGGCGGGGATAACGAGGTTCGAATCTCGGTTGAGTGTACTTAGGATGGTTTTCCCAAAATGGTTTTTCCACTGTGCCCCCACGCAAATGCGGGTGTGCTTCCTATAAATATATGATTCCTCATCCCTGAAATAATTAGCTTAGTTAGTAAATAAGCGTATTACCAGAACGGGTAGTAAGACGTGGTGCTAAATAACATAGTCTCATTAATGTCACCTCTGAGGATGTAAACTCAATGACTTCTCAAATAAAAGACATGAATACAAGTTCAACACAAGATTAGAGAGTATTCAAGGAACTATAAACATTTATAATAACAAATTTGCTAAATAAATACATACTAATAATAATAATAATAATAATAATAATAATAACTACTGTACATAATTATTGCATCCTAAAATCTACAATTTTGAGTTGGGTCTAAATGCATGGCTACATTAACATATTTGTGAATCTTTTCCATAAGTCTAGGCTTCGAGCCACAACCGGGTTGATTGTTGTAATTTTATTCTCGGTTAATATTCCTATCTTTATTTCTAAGCTAGTATTGGTGCATAGTATTGGTGCATTTATTACAAATCCATCCAAACGATCATATCAACTTAAATATTTTATAATTTAAAAATAATTATAATTTCATATTATTTGTTTTTATAATATTACATTTAATTGTGTAAATAAATGAATACTAATGGTTTTGTTATATGTTAATGGGGGCTTTTAAATTACACTAAAACCGTAAACAATAACTTACATTTGATTAGGCAACTTTATAAAATAAAATGTTAAACAAACGTATATTATTTTTAATTAATATTTGTAAGGAATGTCCTATATAATGAACTATCATGTTCAGAATAATTATGAATTAAAATTAGGATCTTTGTGATATCAATTAAAACCAAGGATGAGGCCTTAGAATGGGATGGAAGGAGACGCGAGAAAATTCCAGTGTTTTTGCAGTTTTTATGGCAAAACTATTTTTGCCCCAAAATAAAAAAAATATTACTCAATTACAAACATAAAATTTAATTTTCTTCACATAGTAACTTCAAAATTTCTTGAATATCTGTCGGGGGTGTTCTGGAATTTAATGACAACTATTTTCTCTTCATTTAAAATTTTGTTATATAGTGCCACCATGTTCGTGACAGATATTCATTAACTATTGATATTAAAATGTGAAGAAAATTAAACTCTATGTTTGTACTAAAGCAACATTTTATTTATTTTGACTAAAAAAAAGTTCTGCCATAAAAAATGCAAAAAAATACTGGCCTTTTCTCACGTACCCTTCTTCCACCCCACTTTAAATAAGGCTCCTAAACTAAAGTATCTGGATAATTTTTCTATTACGAACAAACTTTTAAAAATATACAGATTATTAACTTGTTTCACTTTTATGGATACTTATTACTTACGGAATGTAACTTTCTCATCGCAATAATACCTTAACCTTGAAGTAAAACATTATAACACGAAATTATAAAGTTTTTGGAAGGACAGATTTTATCGTAAAAACTGGGTTCTCTATAGAGTTAAACAAACAAGATGATTGCAATATGGCGTGTATAATGAATTTCTAAAAATAATGTTGATAAGTAATACACGTAAAATTGGTTAATATATAGCATAACATTATTTTATGATTTAATTTGAACGAAAGGAGGCGTTCACTAATGTGTACTACTCAAGTAAGAAAAGGTTCACAGTTGTCATTATGAGTTGATCTAAAATGCAGCCTTATTTAAAATATAGCTTTATCCTAGTAAGTTGTACTCACATGCCATAAATAAATGATTTCGTAAAAGAAATAAGTAAATATACTTGTAGCTCTATACCTGTCTCATATTACCAAGTAGCTTTTTTATATACTTGGATAAAAAAACTCCATAAACGGGTTTTGAGACATAAATACAGTGTTAAAACCGAGCCCTTAGAGGTTCTACGCCTGTAATTACAATTTAATCGAGTACACATCTAATACTAAAATAATACTTGTTAAAATAATAAAACAATTGGATAATTGAATTGCAGTTTCTCAACACATGTAGAACTATATCGATAAAACAATAATTATTATATGTGTACCTGTTGTATATAACGAATAGTGAGCCCAACAACATAATTTATCAACCATTCTACAATCAAACAAATATTGAAGATGGCATTGCCATTCTATATACACTTAAAAAAAGTTAATAAAATAACACTAGAAGTCAGGTCAACACAGATTTTATTGACAAGAATAATATTTACGAGCCACAGCGTATATTTTAAAACATTGTTTATAATATTTGAAAAGGTTGAAAAAATTAATAGCTAACTTAATAGCTAGCTTTACACTTAATTTTCAGGTCCTTATGGTTATTTAAAGTGGTTACTTTACCTTAATTAGGAATTTCAGTTTTCTACCAAACTGAGAAGTAGTTGTTTTTACTAGTTCTGTAGATTTAACCCCCCTCCACCTTTCTCCACAATTCTCCTAACTAGCATACTTTCTAATTTTTCACTTTATGGAATTATAAAAAAATTATACACAACTCATAATATAGAATATTTAAATAGTAATTTAAAAAATCCTGTACAAAAAAAAGGGTATGTGAAACTCATAATCTCCGAGTGAGCTAATGCTCTTCGGATAATGTATACACAAACCTTTAAATATAATTTTTAACAAATTTCAAATTTTAAGACTTTGGCCTATCTGGAGTTGTACTTCTATCTGCCTGCCAAATTTAAATTTTCTACCACAACTTAAAGTTTTTTTACTTCCTTACCTTAATACCCAGAGCTCCTCTTACAAACTTATATTTTTACATTAAATGACTATTTGTAGTGCTTGCCTTAACTACCTGCCAAATTATAACTACAGTAGCCCCATGGCTTTTTGGTGCTGACTGACAGCTCACAGCTGACTTCTGACAGTCAAAATTTAAGTATATGCCTAAATTTTGACTGTCAAAGTGACAGCTTCTAAACACATGTTTTTGCATATCATCTGATTCAGTGTAGGGATATGTAATCTGGTCTGGTAACTTTTTAAAGCTGTCAGTCAGCACCAAAGAAGCCATGGAGCTACTGTAGCTTCCATAATGATGAGTAGTAACATTTTATTAGTTTTTGGAAATGTTGAGCGCCACCCCCTTTTCTCGAAATCATTATAAGATATTTCATAATTCAATATTTTGGTTAACTTGAGTGTTCTCTCTTCCAGTTTGTCTGCAAAATTTTAATTTTCTACCTGATATAACCAGCTTTGATTTATAATTATAGCCTACCTCT
Organism: Timema shepardi; assembly: GCA_902151425.1. NCBI lineage: Eukaryota > Metazoa > Arthropoda > Insecta > Phasmatodea > Timematidae > Timema > Timema shepardi. The sequence continues at coordinate 38,579 of CABFVX010004503.1, read as the reverse complement.
ACATTTATCAAAAAACAATTTAGAAAATTTCTCATTTATAGATTTTCTTGGCTATATAAGGCAAAATCCCTTCATATTCCTGCAAATTGTTGAATTTGGTGAAATCCCTTATTATCAAATACCTACGATCTGAAAGGAACCACTGTGTCAAATTTAAGATCCCAGGTTCAGGAGTTCTGGAGATAAGTTGATGAGTCGGTCATTTGGTCGGTAAGTCGGTCTGTTAGCCGGTAAGTCAGTTGGTCAGGTCTTTCGTCTTTATGATGTAGCTTATATATAATCACATATTAGATGTTTCTATGGTCAATTTGATATAATTAATTACATTTTAATATTTACAGGTTACTGTATTTGGGAACAACTTGTTTTCCGAGTTTATTATTTTAAAATTTTCGCCAATGACATGCATCGTGAAATAGGAACAATAGCGGATCTAGAACTAGATGACCTGGTGTCGAAAGTAACTTTGATCCAGTTTCGGCCGGTTTTAATAGGTTTCAGGGTGAAATGGTTACGTTACTCTTGACTGCAAGATCATTATCAGCAGCACCTTGGCGTGCAATGCAGTACTCGTACTTTAAAGCACAGACATGTTCACGTAGGTCTAAAGCCCGTTTGATCACATGCACGAGGGAAAAAATACAACTCATGGTTGATTCACACTCCTATCGAAATAACGAAACAAACACTGTTAACTTTCTCTGAGTTGAAAGGGAATATTTAGTTTCATTCCTTGTGAAATCTAATGACCTTGGTTATTTGCCTTTGGAATTACATACAGAAATATCCAAATGATTAGGTAATATACAGTTAATTGATAATCAACACTTCCGACGAAATAAAACAAAATTAAGGCTGTTAACTTTATTTCAGTTGAAAATAAATATTACGTATCATTCCTTGTGCAATCTTATGACCTTGAACATTTTTCTTTGGCGCCATATAAAAATATAATGAAATGATTAACACATTACATTCGGGTTCATACAGGTTGTTCAGTTTCATATATCATCGCAAAAAGATGTGATTAAAGAAGTAGAGAAAAGGGTGTTGGGTAGATATTTGCCATTATATATATATTTATGGCATTGTGATTGGTTTAAAATACATAATGTGCTGACAAGAATTCCTGGTCTTGTCTTATCAGGGACGTTGTGAAACAAGCTTCAGATAACAGTATTACATTGGTATGTTCTTGCGAGTGGAAATAAAATTGAGTTTTGTGTCAGAGAGAAAGCGACGAAGGGCTATGTCAAAAGTAAGGGAGGGAAAACACGAACAAAAATACGTGGAGGAAACAAAAATAACATCTTTGAACGTATATTTTCACTTCTATGCCAAAATGAATAAAATATCTGAAAATATAAGAGTGAGTGAAATCTCTAGAATATATGAAAAACAAAAAGGGAGTAATATGATACTGAAATATAATTTTGTGGTAATATTTTGTTTTATTCCCTGTAATCCTCACAAAGGTTCGAAATTGACATTACCTAATGGCATATGGATTAAGAAACGAACTCACTTCATGGTTGGTAAGGGGGTATGGTGGGGGAGGGCATTTTTATAACTATCTTAAGGCTTAGACGTCTGAAAAATTTTCAAATAAAACTCTACCCCTCGCACCCCCACTCCCCCCGAACTCTTATTTTTCTGAAGAGATCAAGCAAAAAGGTTTTCATAAAGAACGCACAGTCATTATTTTAGTTTATACAAGTTTCATTATTTAAAAATCCACTAGTTCTTACGATCAAATTGATTATACTTTAAAGTAAGTAAATACTATCAAAAAACTGCTTCAGACGAAGCTATAATTAAAATGTTTCCACTTCATAGATGGATTAAATAAAAAAATTACCTAACTTTGTATTAACTTAAATGCTGTGAAAATTGTAAGTTTCTACACCGAAAATTAATGTTTCTTTTAAATATTTTAAATTGAAAATAAATAAATAATTTAGCTGTAAGTTGCACCTAAAGAGCCTTTTGAATTTACAAATTTAAGGATTATATATTTTAAGAAGAACCTTAAATGGTTTTTTATTCATTGAAGTAATTAGCTATGTAATTTAGTTCATATTTACACAATTTTGATATTTTTTCTCATAAAAAATCTATAAAAAATAAGTATATAATATATAGTGATGGAGGGGGCTGAAACCCTTCTTATAACCTATTTATGGGCACCCTTGAACTTATTATTATTATTATTATTATTATTATTAGCACCGCGTCTTACTACCCGTTCGGGCTATACGCACTTACGCTAATGTGTAATGGTAGGTTGATTGTGAGATGAAATGGATGGCCTACAGTTTAACTTGGAATCCGAACCACGGTGGAGGCCTGGTATTCCCCATAAACTTGATCACTAAGGCATAACAACTACTTGAAGTCCAAAGAGAAATTTTAAGACCGCAGTAAAGATAAAAACATAATAAAGAGTTGTTCACAGAACTACTTGTTTGCTTAACGTAGCGAGGACAAACATTTATTTATGACTATCGTTTGGTCTCATAAATATTTAAATCAATTTTATAATGAAAAAAATATCTTTGTAATAAAACCATATTTTTTCCCCCCACTTTCTAGAACATTCCTGAAAATGTCATTGCACGTTTCACTGACTTGCACCGGAGCAGATCATTAGCTTCCTTTATTGAATCTAGACACCGGGGTTTAAATTTGTTCCAACCTACTTGATATATCGATCCGACTCCCCCCTCGTCTAGGACTACCCTGGCTAGATAAATTGGGACGATGACCTCCGCCTGTGACCCACTAGCTTCAACAAGAGATGATAATGTGCGCAAGGAAGATAAGTAGCAATATGTTCCCAGTGATCCCATTAATTATTAATAATAATATTTAGCACCGCGTCTTACTACCCGTTCGGGTTATACGCTTTAAGTACTAATTACGCTAGTGGATTAGGAATTGGGAAGGTTGAATTAGAGAAAATGAACCCACGTTTGCGTGGAGGGAGAGTGGAAAACCATATAGGAAAAACTACCCCCAGTTCACCCGACCGAGATTCGAACCTCGATCTCCCCGTCCTCAGCAGTCGATCTTCAACACGACAAGCGCGTTAGCCAACTACGCCACCGAGGCGGGTCATTCATTATTATTATAAATTCTCTAGTTAATTTTGCTCAACAGCGAAGAAATGGTTGATATATAACTCTTTTTGCTTTAGTTCATTTAATTAGGTGACCTGGTGGTCTAGGGGTAAGGTATCACTTCTGTGCTGGGGGTCCGGGGTTCAATACTCGATCCCGGCACAGATTTATCTAAATTACCAAACCTTTCCTTCACCTCTGACAAGACGTGTATTAATCACAACTTGTGAATGTGGGGAGTGCCAGGCCTCCACCGTGGTTCGGATTCCACGTTAAACTGTAGGTCCTCCATTTCATCTCACAATCACCCTACCATTACAAATTAGCGTAAGTGCGTATAACCCGAACGGGTAGTAAGACGCGGTGATATTAATAATTAATTTAATTATTTTCAATATTGTATTTGTATTTGACCCAAGGTTTACAGAATCTGGGCTATCTGGCCCAACTCCACCACAATCCATATTTCAAATCCTCTGATATTATAAAATATGAAGCTGAAAGATGGCCTTAAATCAAAACTCCAATTGACTTCTAGATATATTTTATTTTCAAAATTTGGCTGAGGAAACCACTTCGAAATAATAGCTTGTAAAATCATTTAACTGCACTATAAATAGCTCCTAGTGCCATCCAAATTTCAGGGACGAATCCCTATAAATATATTCTAGATGCATGTAATTTTGAAGAATCTTCACACGAGGACCACTCCAAATAATTATTTATGAAAATATTAAATTAAAAAAAAAATTGTTGGTCAAATATCTGATACAGGCATTTGATTTTCAAAAAATTTGTATAAGAGGGCCATTACAAATAGCTTTTAAATAATATAATTTTCAGAATATTTATGGTTGTAAATCTCTTAAAGTAGTCTTCAAAATATAAATATAGATGCCAATCAGTAAACTAAATAGCTTCTATAAGCATCAAAATCTCAAATTTCTGTGGAAGACTACTTGAAATAGGTTATAAAAAAATTGGGTGGAGGCACACTCTAAATGGTGGATAGTTAAGTAATTCTAATAAAATAAACTATTTAAATTACGATAACATGGTCCCAATTTTTAAAACACAAAGTTTATTATTATCATTAGCACCGCGTCTTACTACCCGTTCGGGTTATACGCACTTACGCTAACGTGTAATGATAGGGTGATTGTGAGATGAAATGGGAGGACCTAGAGTTTAACGTGGAATCCGAACCACGGCGGAGGCCTGGCAAACACAAAGTTAATGTTGCTATAAACCCATCATGTTAAGAAAATGTGATGTTCTTATCGTTATGATAGGTGGGAATGTAGGGTACTCGAGAAAAAGGAAGTGTTTTTGCAGATTTTATATTAATTCATTTTTATGGACAAGATGAATCAAATAATTCTTTAGTAGAAACGTAGCGTTTAAATTTATTCACATGGTGACCTCAAAAGTTCTTGAATATCTGTAAAGGGTGTCCTGGAATTTAATGACAACTTTTTCTCTTTATTATAAAAGTTTATCCTCTAGTGCGGCTATACTCATTACAAATATTCAAGAACTGTTGATGTTAGCATTTGAAAAAAAAATAAAAAAATTAAGCTCTGTTTGTACTGAAGTAATATTTTATTTATTTGGGCAAAAAAATATATTTTTTTCTATAAAAACTGCAAAACCACTTGCCTTGTTCTTTACGTCCCCACCTTAAGATTTCTTTTTGGATTTCAAGTTAAAATATCTCCTATAGTTTTTACTTAGATTTGAATCTACAATTTTTTCCTTATTTATCAAGCTATACATAAACAAATGGATACAATATATATAATTCATTTGTTTATTGTCTAACTGTTCAGTGATCTGGTGGACTAGGGGTAAGGTGTAAGACTTCTATGCTGGGGATCCGGGGTTCAATCCTTGGTCCCTTCAAACATTTAACTAATTGCCAAACCCTTCCTCCACCTCTGACAAGACGTGTATTAATCACAACTTGTGAATGTGGGGAATGCCAGGCCTCCACCGTGGTTCGGATTCCACGTTAAACTGTAGGTCCTCCATTTAATTTCACAATCACCCTACCATTACACATTAGCGTAAGTGCGTATAACCCGAATGGGTAGTAAGACGCAATAATAATAATAATTATAATAATAATAATAAACTCTCTCTGTCTCTCTGTTTCTCTCTCTCTCTCTTTCTCTCTCTCTCTCTCTATATATATATATATTTATATATATAGAGAGAGAGCAGTGTGTCTTAATACCCATTCGGGTTACACGCTTATGCACTAATTACGCTAATGAGTTAAGGATAAGAATGGTTCAATTTAAAAGAACTGTACCCGCATTTGGGTTGAGAGAGATAGAGAGAGGTGGGAAACCAATTTGGAAAAACCACCCTCGGTACACTCTACCGAGATTCGAACTTCAATCTCCCCGTCATAGCCAGTCTAGTCTACTGCTAGAGTAGCGCGTTAGGCCACGTAGCCACCAAATCGAGTTACCTGAAATGATAAATAAAGAAAATGTTGACTCATACGCCTAATACTTAGATTAACTATAAATATGTTTGCCATACATAATTTCTCATAGACTATATTTTTTGTATTTAATTTTACAAATGATGTATGCTGAATGCAGTAACATAAATTGCCCTGATGGATCATTTTCTTTTGTCAATACTTGGTAGAGAGCAGATACTTCTATAAAATGTCCTAGATATACCCGTGTCCTTCATAAAATGTAATATACATCCCTCAACATCTCAGTATTTACTTCAAAGAATTAGTAATGACGCAATCGGAGCCAAATTCACTTAACGGACCATACTATGGTCATCAAGAGATGCCATTACATGTCTAGTTTGGTTTCCATGAGCACTCCCAGAGCTATATCGGTCCTCTTATATACTAATAGTGGTTGTGTGTGTGTGCGCCTGTATGTGTGAGGAATTGATCTACCCACAATTTCTTAAGAGAACGTAATGGTAGTTTTGTTTTGCGTCACTAGCTGGTAGCCATGGTAACCTCATCCCTTCGCGTTTCTGTCTTTCCATAGCCAGAGAGAGACCTGTCAGCCGTAAACTAACCCGTTTGGAGTGGGGAGCATTTCAAAAGACCGCCGACGGAGAGGTAAATTTTGTGAAGTAGTTGTTATATAATAAATAGAATTTTTGAAGAACATTTCCTCTGCAAAGCTGTGTTCCGTCCTAGGATAGAACGGAAATTACAACGCGGAAAGTACCTGCCGGTATTGATTTTTGTATGATTTTATTTGCTTCATTTGAGTAGTATCTTTTTTTTTTAAACCTACACTTTTTTATTTCAAAGATAACCAATAGTACATTTCAAAGGTATTTACAAATTAATGTCAAATTTACTAATATTTTATGTTACCATCATCACCAACATCATCACCTTCATCATATTTTGTTAAAATTGTAATTTTATAAAATGATCATTTCCGTAAAAAAAATATAATTATATCTCTTATCAACAATGGGGCAGCAACGATTGTCATCAATTTCAATTGAAAATGATGTTCTGAGACAGTTAGCAATCGACGATATAATTTTATGAATTTGCACCTACAAAATGTCTCAAAGTGAACAGTTAAACATTAAACTGAAATTATCAACTATACCTACACTACTGTGTCTGTGATCACATCAGTGACGGTTGTTGAGAAATGCGATGACCTAATTTTTTTTTTTTGTCATTCAAATATCAAAATAAATATTTTAAATTAAAATTTCTTGTTCTTTCTTATTTGGGGATTTTATTTGTTTATTTTTTCAAGTGAAATATTGCAGGCCTTAAAAGGTTCGTAGACACCAGGCACTGTGCCTAGTCAGACAAATGGATAAAGCTTAATACTCATATATATATTAGGATTTTGTAGGAAAAAGACAATTTAAAATGCTCTTTCATAACTTTTTATATAATTACTTTCTGACGTCATTAGATGGTTCCTTTAATACAACCCGTATTTTTGGGTACACGGACTGAACGTCAATATTGTGTAGTATGGTTTGCTGGTGATTGGGAGATCAGGGTTCGAATTACGACTGAGTGTATTGAGGGTGATTTTGACAAATGGTTCCCCACTCTCATCCACGCGCCATTTTCTTTAAATTCTACCTCGTTAAATACATAGAGTCTGGATGGATAGTAAGACATGGTGCAAAAAAAATATACCTAAAATAGTTGTTTTCATATAAATATAATTTCAATATTTCCCAAGTTAGGTTCGAATGTATGATAAAACCTGGATGACTCAGATGATAGAGCAATTACATGTTAATCTAAGGTACCAAGGTTCTCATTTTATCTTTAATAAATGCACCTTTGAAATATATCATGAATTGTTTTTTTCTTTCAAAAGCTACAGTATTTGAACTGATAAACAACATTTGACACCTAGTAAAGTTTTATCAAATTTACTTTTAAACTGCAATATTTTGTTAACGATCAAGATTATTATTATTATTATTATTATTATTATTATTATTAGCACCGCGTCTTACTACCTGTATGGGTTATACGCACTTGCGCTAATGTATAATGGTAGGGTGATTGTGAGATGAAATGAAGGACCTACAGTTTAACGTGGAATCCGAACCACGGTGGAGGCCTGGTGTGGAGGCCTGGCATTCCCCACATTCACAAGATGTCTTGTCAGAGGTGAAGGGAGGGTTTGGTAATCAGATAAATCTGTGCCGGGATCGAGGATTGAACGCTGACCGCCAGCACAGAAGTCTGACACCTTACCCCTATACCGCCAGGTCACCAACGATCAAGAATTAATGAAACTTGGCCAGCTGAATACCAAAGTTATATTAGGATGTATTCAAATGTTGTTCTGTACTGTGCAGTATGAAGAACACCACTAGTTGAGCACTGAACACGGGCATGTTGGGAGAAAGGGGGTTGAGACATGGAATATGAATTAGATACATATTCTCCTCTCACGCACGAGATGCCCATCATGCATTCATAATCAACATGGAGTAACGAATTGCTTTATGTGATGTTTCGTCATTATTTTACGTAAATACAACCGTGCCTCACAAATTGTCAAGTAAATTTAAGTGGTGCTAACTGTCAGAACTATAAAAAAAAATTGGATAGGGGTAGGTGGGGGGCTAAAGGGTAGGAAGAGAGGGGGATGGATAGATACGTAAATACGTGTAGTTCTATATTTATTGTTCATAAATTCAACAACCTCCATTGAGAACGTCAACATTGCGTTATCTACGACCTAAAGTTCAAATTACATAAATAAAATGTGAATTTACTTTGGGAACATGAAATGAAGCCGTTAAAGTCAATATATATAACTGTCGGTGATTGTAGCTCATTCAGAGCTCGTAGTTTTTTTTTGTATTACCATTTTATTTATGTTCGATATAATTTCAGACACATCAAATATTTTTTTTAAATAATAAAATTAAAATAGATGATAATGATGACACTTAAAATCCATAATCGGATCAATGTGTTTATTTTTGTAAAGTTGGGTATTTTAACTAATTTAATAAACCTGTATTAATAAGCTTTTTTTAAAAATTGAAACAATTAAAGTAGAAGTTAACTAACTCCTTATTTTTGGTTCTACGGATTACTTTTACTTTCTCATATCATCAAGAGAAAGTATTGTGATCCTGAAAAAAATTGATATCGAGATTATGACAAATTTTTACGTTTTATTTGAACACGAACCCAAAAAGTTGGATTTTACAATTGGGTCTGTCCTTATGTTTGTTGGTTTGTACTGTCGAAGACAGAGAAATCGAAATTCAAATCTCGGTATGGTGTACTGGGGGTGGTTTTAACATAATTATTTTCCACTTTCACACCACGCAAATTTGGATACACTTCCTTTAAATATAACCTTACTAATACTTATCAGCGTAATTAGTATCCAAGCGTAAAACTCGAACCGGTAGTAAGGCGCGGTGTTAGAAAAAATAAAAATCATTAATTATATAATTAAATTAATAATCATCTTATATGATCACTATTTCAGCGGTCAGTTAATAGTATTGAAAAAATGAGAGTAACAATTTTCGCTGAATTGTATTTTAATACACACAAAATGCTTACTGACAACGGATAAAGTTTGTAAAGTGTACTATACTTTATTTTCATTGTTTTAAAATTGATATAACGTTGTAAGCAGAGTGTTTTTCAAAGTAATTGTATAGTTTTTTGTTGGGTAGTTACTAGTGCAAAGTACTTGTAAGTGTTGGTAAGCAGGTTGTAGTGTAAAGCAGTGTAGGTTTTCGGGTTGTAATGCCATGTCGACTGTGAAGGAGGTGAACTGGTTCTCGATGAAGGTAATTGATGCCGTGCCGGAGTTACTCAGCAGAACAACAGAACACGACATACCGTGCGGCCACAAGCCGAAACAGTTCGGACTTGTGAGATCTTTTAACGGTGCTCAATGGATGCTAGAAGAACGTGCCATGAAGCGGACCGTCAATAGAGAGGTATAGTAATGCACTATTTATCATAGTAAGCAATTGAGAATATCCAGATAACACAATCCTCACTCGAATGTCGATAGAATCTATTTGTATTGGTACAAAAAAAGCCCTTTTCTATAATAATATAAGGAAGTGTTTGTCTGTTTGTGTGTGTGAGATGCCCAGCCAAATCTACGGCACGTAGAGAGCTGAAATTTTTAACATAGGTAGATGGAAAGGGGCCCGAATGCACCTAGAAGCCGGATTTTTAAATTTTTAATTATCTTTTTAAATTAGGCTATTTTTAACAAATTAACTTTTTTAAACCTGGTTTAGAATTACGTTTCAGAGATAAAGTTTCCATTTGAAATCAAGTACCGTTTAGGGGGAGGGGGGCGGGAAAGAGGGGGATTTATATAATTCTTATACGACAGTGGGTCACGGGAAACGCTATGTGGGATTGCTAGTTATTTATAAAATAGATGTTAACATCTATTTCATCTTTACTAATTTTTTTTAGCAGCGCGTTTTACTATTCAAATTTATATGCATTTGCATTAAATTACGATAGTTGGTTATGGATGACGAAGGTTTAATTTATAAGATGTTTACCCACATTTGCGTGGAGAGAAAGGGGAAAACATTTAGGAAAACCACCTTCAGTACACCCGACCTGGATTCAAGCCTCTAACTTCCTGTCATCGGCAGTCTAGTATATTGCGAGAAAGATGCGAGAAAGATGTGGCAAGCATCCTATGGCCCACCAACTTATTTAATATGGCCCGCAAAAGATTTAGCAAACAAACAGTTTGGTTCATAAAAATATACTTAGAGCTCTTACCATAAGAGAAATAAAAAGTTAAAATATTTTGCTCGATATTTGTTTTAGACCCAAATGGTCTGTGATATCAAAAAGGTTGCTGACCCATGACTTATACAATGTTGTCACATGACAGGAAATTTCATTATTAGTTTATTCTTTATGGTTTAATTTATATTGATCATTACGAGAACCTGCGATTGCTCTCAAAGCTAACAGATCCCAAATTCCTTTCTAGTGTATTAATGTTTTTCTTAAACTAAAGAAAAGGAATCTTTCACTTATTTTTTTGAGAGGAATAGTTATAATTTTTTTTAGTTTTTAGTAGGTTGAGGTAAGAAACGTGTAAAATTTATGTTTGAGAGATATTTTTTTGCACCACATTTTAAGGACCGTTCGGGCTTTCCACATATTTATATGTTTGCATTAGGAATAAGGGTGGTAGAAAATACTGAACTTATGTTTCCTCAATTCCCACCTTAATAAAAGGTGACAACCTTAGTCTGAAACTAGGATGGGAAACCATATAGGGAAAGAATTCAACCCCAGTACATCAGTGGTTAAAACCCTCTCAAGTCAGTTCATAGGCAAGAATTCAACTGCAAACCCAACTCTTCGTGTATCGTCTCTGTTAATTTATTATTCTGATGAACAAAGTCTTTTATTTAGCACCGCCCGTTTGGGTTATACATTTATGCACGAATTACGCTAATGGGTTATGACTGGAAAAGGTTGAACAACGAGGAAGTGTTCCAGCATTTACGTGGAGAAAGAGAAAGGGAAACAGTTTTGAAAAAAAACCACTCAGTACACCCGACTGGGATGGAACCACGCTCTCCACGTCGTCAGCAGTCTAGTCTACTGTGAGAGTAGCAACTTAGACCATGCACCACCGAAGTAGGTTACTCTTTTGTTGAAGAAGTTTCTTCCTCGATACATTTTTCTCTAGACAAGGAGACTAAAATCGTTCTATTCTTATTATTACATTTGGTAAAATCCTCCGAACTATTTTACTCGAGTGACACTAAAAGTTTATGATGAGCCAAGCCCACACACAATATCTGGTAAACTTTTTAAGTAACTCCAAATAAGGACACGTCCTCTCGGCCCCTGTAAATCTCTCCACCACTGAAATCAAAGGGATAAATGAAATGGAGGCAGGCAGGAAGGCGGACGGCAGCAATCACATTTCTGGCGACCGAGCAGATCCATCAACACCGTCCCATTCTCTCCAATCCTCGCGTCTTTGTTTTCATTTGCAGGGGTGTTAGCTCTCGACAGTTTCAATTACGTCAGAGTGGAGAGATTTGTATCCCCTCAGGGCAGCAATGGAAGGCGGAAGGGGGAGGGGGACCAATCAGCTGACTGTACAGACTGTTGCATAAGCAATGAACTTACACCTCGATCATAATCGCCACAAATAGTTAACTTATTATTACTAGCACCGTGTCTTACTACCCATTCGGTTTATAACGCACTTACGCTAGTGTGTAATGATAGGGTGATAGTGAGATGAAATGGAGGACCTACAGTTTAACGTGGAATCCAAACCACGGTGGTGGCCTGGCATTCCCCACATTCACAATATGTCTTGTCAGAGGTGAAGGAAGGGTTTGACAATCAAATATATCTGTGCCGGGACAGAGGGTTGAACCGCGGAACCCCAGCAAAGAGATATTACACCTTACCCCTAGACCACCAGGTCACCCAATAGTTAAATTTAATGTTAAAAACTTCACACCTTTTTTTTCAGTGGTGAACTCCATAAAGTTCTGATGTTAAAAGGTTTTACACCTCCATTATCAGTGTCTTGTCAGCCCGGGTGGTTTTGGAGTCAAGTACTCACCTCAGGATCAGATTTTGGTAGATTGAAATTCAGCTGAGGTTGACGGATTTTTCTTGAGCCTTACAAATCCATGGCACAACTTCCTTCGGAGGGGAAATAAAGCCATTGGTCTCATGTCGATTGTAGTATGTAAACGATCCTTAGATGGGATGGGAAGATACATTTCCTGCAAAACTGGTATGTTCTTTCACACTTGCTGGTAGAATTTCAGTGCGGTAGACAACGGGAACCCACATCATTATCTGAAATTCCTTAGTGTATGTGTTCTCTACCAGATGGTGCGAGGGCACTAGCCAGCCAAAGAGCTTAGTGAATGCCCAGCTATAGATGTATAGAAAACACATATAACCAATCTTGAGTTGAAGACTCAATTAATAATACAATTAATCATGGCTAAAAGAAACTTTACCCTCAAAGTAGTGGCTGAGTGGTTACGTATAGGCACCGTTGACAAATTATAACCTTATGAGTATGACCTTGATGGGATTATCCAAAAGTGATTTTTATAATAGTTTTCCCATCCCCTACTTAGGCTAATGCTGATGCATGTTATCTAAGCTAATTTATTCATCTTTAATCTCTAGAAAAGTTGTCCTCAACCTGTTTTATCGCTCACGGCACACTTATATGCCGTGAGTCATCATGGCACACTGAAAGTGCAAGTTAGCGACATTAAGATAGACTCGGGCGTACGCATGCGCAGAGAGACCTCTCTTAGTTGAACAAGGAAACGCGTGTGTGTTGGTCTTCTATTGGCTAGTCAAACATGAATTGAAATTTTGGGTAAGAAACGCCAGGCTCAAATGTATGATTAATTACTCAACTCTTTGAGATTATAATATTAAATTATATATAAATAAATAAATTTAAAGTTTTTAAATTTTTACTTTCTCTCGACACTTCAAAGAGAAAGTATTGTAATCGTAAAAAAAATCGAACTTGATATTTTGAAAAATGTCGACGTTTCATGATCCTTTGGAACTAAAATATTGGTTTTCACAAGTCTGTCTGTACCTCGGGCTAAAGTCAAAACTATTTTACAGATTGAGCTAAAACTTGGTGTATGGGGTTTGCATAACGTCCTTCCGAGGGGGTTTTGGGATTAGATATCTAACCCTAAATTTAAGAGTAGTTTACTGAAGAGAAAAAAAAAAAGAGAGAGAGAAAAAATTATTTTCTCTAAACTCAAAATGGCAACTCTCATTTTCTCATGAAAATGACTTTGAATATAAATCAGAAAAATTAAAGAATGAAATTATTTTCATTTATTTCAAGAATAATAATATAGGGTCAAATATTCTTCGGAAAACTTTTCTAATTTGGCGAAACACACGTTTTAACCACTTATTTTGATTAAATAGCATATAAACCCATTGTGTTAAAAAAAACTACATTCTGACAGCTAATATACAGGTTTTTCTAAGATGTGTCAAAGAAACTCATAAACTCAAATTAGTGTATTTTTGGTATCGTTCATTAAACTTTTTTCCAAACCGGTTACTTTTGAGGAAAATCCCGGTGTTAATTATTTACATGCCTTAAATTAATGATAGAATATTAATTATGTAAGTTCCCTAATAAATACTAAAACAACAATATAAAGTAAATAACATTAGAGGGCGAGCTTTAAAATCCTTGATCCTGAAACTAAAGTTTATAAGATCAACGATCTTAAAGGAATTTATTACCGGTTACACGAATATTTTTGTATTTAGATAGTAGATTTTTATTCAACAAAAAAATAATCAATTGGTAAAAATGTGCTGAGGTGATCACTAAAGTGGAAACTTCGGGTCGGAGGGAGATATATACGTCATTTGGAAATAATACGGGTAGATTCTTCTCTGGTTCGTTGATCAAGCATAAACAATACAATAAAAATAATTAATCAAATAAATGTACAGTACATCAATAGAATTGCAAGAAATTCACGCTTTGTTATAGATTCTCCAAATAACAGGTACTCCATAATACTTTTCTATAATGTCTCATTTGATGATAAATTATATAGAAGCTCACTACTAATTAGATTGTTTAGATTTTCTCTGGTTTGTTTTTACCACAAGATTACTAAGACATTCATGGCTTACACCTGAGTAGCAGGGCTGCTGCATGTAGGTCCTCAGGTAAACCTTCTCTTGGTGGTGACCTTGCCTNCCCTAAATGAGGCTAAGAACGCTGATGGTGACTTAGCTCATCATCACCAACCCTCACACTCTCAACTGGCCAGACCCTTTCCTAAGCTTGTCGGTTTTGGCCCTGACCATTCTCCTGCACCTCGTCTGTACCTCAGCTGATTTCCGCTGTGGTTCAACCCAACCTGCACCAGGTTACTCAGATACCGGGATACACCACTTGGCGGTGAGATTAGAATTAATACTGCTTTTTAAACTACTTTAGGATCCCCGTGGTGGGTAGGCTGGGGAGCATAGTTGCCACATAGCGGGAGTTTGCGCGATACTACTATGCAAGCATACTCAGTGACTGTCAAGAAATCTGGCAACGTGCATCGGTTGCTATGACACCTACCCTTCACAGATTGGTCGAGCATGTGACGAACATCCACTACCCACTCCGGCTGCGCTGACCTCTATCCTAAAGCAGTTTAAAACGCATTATAGTTGAATAGAATAAGTAGAACTCACTAGGTGTAGGCGTACTCCTTGTATTACGCGTCACTACCCCGTTAAAAAGGCCCAAAGGATTCCAAAGAAAATGATGGAAATGAAGTATCTAGGGAAAATGCCTCAAAGAAGGCCAAGAAAGAGATGGGAGGCGTATATAACAAAAAGTGTGCAAGTGAGAGGAGAAGAATGACAGCAATTAAAGGAAGAAGAATGGTGGAAGGATCGAGGAAGATGGAGGCATTTTATTGAACTAGCACGGCCACAGGCTGGAAAGAGTTCAGTTGATGATGATGATGACTAATAATTTGAACTGTTGTAATATATATAACTGACATTTTAAACGACGAGGGGATGGTTTGAAATAGAAAATAAGTGGATCAATGCTACATTATAAAACTGTGCCATAAGCTTACGTCAAGCGTTTACGTGGTGAAAATGTATAATAATTCTTTTTAAAAAATGCAATTTTGTTAGAAAATTAAAAACAAAGTTGCTTGTGAAATGTATTACAGCTTCGTGATATGTCTGATTAATTTTATTTATGTATTGATATTGTAAGTATTTGAATAAAGAGCACATAACCATGGCATAGAAATAGAAGCATTTTTACACATACTGATCTAATACAGTAATGGTCATGTATTTAATCGGGCCTTTAATTGGACATGATAGTCTAAACCCTTAATTGTTTAGTCACAAATCTGTATGTACTATTATATCTTCAAAAGATGGTGTTATCACAAATTGTAATTGTGTTATTTCTAGTTAAATATATAATATTCATTTTACATTAAATCATAGAAAATATCATTGTGACATAAAAATATACGAATTCTATCAGTTATAGTATCGTCTTTATCTCTGTCGGCTGTTTATATTTGTGAAGCTATCCTGTGATTTAAGTCTAAAGAAAATGATTTGCTCAATGTTAATCTAATGTTTTGCGTTTTCTTAAAGTTTTTTTTATTTGAGCAATATAGAGAACTGTGACGCAAAATTAGTCCTAATGTCATTTGGTCTAAAATTTGAAAATTATTAACAGTTAATCTAAAGTAATGCATAATGACCTACAATAACTTAGTCTAAATTCACAAAAAGTCAGTTAAAAGTCATTTAGCATTAAAATTAACTTCGCATTAAATCAGTTAGACCTAATTCAATTGGATTAAAATTAATTTTGGATGAAAAATTAAAATCCACGTTGCTAAATTCACCAGTTGACCTACACTCTATGGCAGCTGACGTGTACCCCAAAAAAACTTTTTTCAAATGGTGACTCGTGGATGATTTCTAAATAAAGTTCAGAGATGATAAAGGTAGAAATTAGTGGGAGTGTACCGTTAAGACAAAGTGCATCATAGCAGGTCCAACTCGCTGCCGGCTCGCGCGGGGTATGGTAGTTAAAGAGAAAAGTCAAGACCAAGATATGCCAGAAATGTGTGCAGTATTTGAATGATTAATCGGAATTTTCTGTGGTGACGATAGGGGACAAAGCGACAAAGTTTCTGGTTAAGTAATAACTATAGTACGTCTCTATTAAAACATAATAAAGATATGTACACAATGCTTGAATGTGAAATCATTCTTAAATGGTAAAAAACTGCCTTTTTAATGCAGTTTCTATCCAAATATAATTTAATATTTTAATAACGTTCTGTATTAGGAACATCTATTAACTATTTATTTCCATTAATGTTTAATCATAAATAGTCCACGTGAAATAATGTTGGTAATAATTTACGATTTTAAGGTGACTGTATCACTGAGTTAATGGGCATGTGATGCACGCTCTTAATATTCTTGTAACGATAGTAGTGGTACCTATTTGAGGGGAAAAAACACCTTCAGTACTTAGACTGGGATTTGCACCCTGACCTCTCGGTTATCAGTAGCCCACGTGTCATTGACGTTGGCGTCAATTAGTGTTCTTTTCAGGGTCATATTTATATTGATGATTCAGAGGTCACTCAACCCCACATTCGACCTGAACTCCTTGCAGATATCCTATACCTGGTGATTGGTTGACTTCTGAGACTAGACTGGTGACGTGACGTGACTTGTGACGAGACTTAGTGACGAGAACAATTATTCACGGATACATTCCAAACAAGCCCTGCTTACTTTGATAACAAGCCACGCCACGCTATTGTAATTTAACTGGCATGTTTGGCTACAATTTATACTATAGGGAGCTCTGACCCAGGAGGGCAGGTTTCGATACTTGATCATATACAATATGTTTATCCTTAAAGGTAAGAACCTTATCGTGCTTGTTCCACTATGGTGCAGCTTACATGATAAACCAATTGTGTATGTATAAGCTCTTACCGCAAACGGACGGTATAGTTGATCATTTCTCCTAATTTTATTTTCTTATCAGGGATACCACTATTCTCTTACTTCCAAATTCCCTGTTTTTTCCAGGTGCCACAGAAAAAAAATAGCATTTTCTCTGTATCTAAGAAATGAGAAATAAAATTAGATTTTTCTTCAAACTGACTAGTGTGACGTAATGCAACTTATGTTTAAAACATAAATATTTAAGATTGATAGGGAAATACATTTTCTGACACTTCACAACCCTTGTTTAAGGGGGTAGTAAGGCATGTTTGAATCAGCGTGATTAGATCTTTAGTTACCCTTTTCGGTCGCCGCATGGTCTAAGGCGCTACTCTCGGAGTAGAATACTGATGATGACTAGGAGATCGAGGTTCGAATCTCGGCCGGGTGTACTGAGGGTTGTTATTCCAAAATGGTTTCCCACTCACCCTCTACGCAAAATGCAGGGAGACTTTCTGCAAATATTACTTTCCTAATCTCTAGAACCATTATCGTAACTAGTACATAACCTGAACGGGTAGTAAGACCCAATACTAAACAAAATAAAAGAGAGACTTCACTTTTTCGGTCATCCAAAGTCTAACCAACCATTTTAAGCTTTCAGTTAAATGACAAAATTAACAAACATTTTAGTATTTCTACTAGATTTTTTCACAGTTCCCTGTGTTCGATTAACTTTTTACAAACACAAAAATTCTCCGTGTTTTCCCGACTCTCCGTTTTCCAGCTGCATGGCAACCCTGCGTTTTACACCACGTCTCACTACCAATCTGGGCTAACCTCAGATTTTTATTAATGAAGTAGGGATGAAAAAGATAGAATTAATGAGTAAATGTACCCCTATTCACATAGAGAGATTTAGGGAAACTATTTATAAAAAAACTAAAATACTTAACCGCTTAAATTTGATCCTTTGTTGGTTGATGAGACTGACACTTTAATCCGCATGCCCACTAGTGAGTGAACTGCTAACATAATTTATACAATTACCACAGCCATATTTGAACCCTTTGGTAATGTTTCCCCAAACTTCCAAGACATACACTGAAGATATTAAAGCGTCAAGTTCTCGCCAAAATACACAAGGCTTTCTCTTTTGTGCATATTTTGTGCATGCAATTAAGTTTCTGCCATAGCAGAGGGTTCGCTTTGTGTCTGTGTTGTCGGCGTACATTCGAGGTACTAAAAATATTGACACCACTAGAGCTGCACTGTATATCCTTTAAGGATAGATTTAATGAAACGATCTCTTCGAAAATTTGACTCACAAATATGTTACACAACAAGTAAGTAACGTGGAAGTATGTTTGTAGAAAAATTGTGAGAATGCTTCCTTTGTCAACGGGACCATCGGTGCGGATAATTTGCAGAGAGAGAGAGTATGAATTAATTATATATGAATACAAGTTATATTAATACAAAAATGTTAAAAGTACAAAATAAATAAATCAAGAAATTAAATTTCTACATTTATCAATTAGCACTATGAATTATTATTTGACTAAAAACAGAAAATAAAATCTTGTTAAATCTGTCTCTTAAGGATTATATAAATAAATACAATTAAATTAAATTAAATTCGTTAAATTGAGATGGTAAATATATATATAAAATACATAAACATAAATGTCTCATCATTTTACATAGTCACAGTACAAGAAATGAAAAGTTGTAAGTTTTACATAAATCCGTTCAAAATATTTGATTTAATATTAAATTAAAAATATTTGTGTGTGTGATTTTCATCTAATTTATGCATTTGTAATGTAATAATATATTTTTTATCATATGCCATTTTTAAGCATTTAACACGCATGGACTTTCAACGTTAATCATTATATTAACCACGAAATAAATCCTATCTTGCTAGAGAGCTGCCCAGTTGAATTCCCGAACAAGATTCAAAGCGAAGAACCTCAGCATCCAGGGTCCAACGTTTCATCGCTCTTAGGGGTGGTAATCCCTTTCAGGAAGATAAACAGATGAGTTTCACTGATTTTGACCCACACGTTGTACAGTTTTACACTTCTCACACCCCCTTTGACCTCGCGCAGCTCCTCATAAAGGGGTCTAGAGTACACAGGAGATTGCACAAAGGGTTGAACTGGAAAAGAGGGTTGGTAGGGAACAATTGTGAGGGTATGATCGATACAAACGTTTCGTTATGGGTGCATGGACCTAACTGTTACCACTCAATCAGTTTAACTAGAGTGAGGGTTTGTTTTGGGACGACTTCGTTTATGTGGGGATTTAGCACACATTTTGTAATATCCACCCTCTGTAAAATTAATCCACCCTAACTTATAAGTACAGATAAAATAGCTAGAATAAAAAATAATCTGCCAATATATAAAATGAAAAAATATTAATGTTTCTTTTGGCACAATATTTTAAAGGCTTTTTTAGACACTATTTTTACTTTCTCTTGACACATTAAAGAGAAAGTATTGTAATCGTCAAACAAATCAAGCTCAAGATTTTGATAAATGTCGTATTTGTGTAAATAAATATTCCAAGTATACTTTTTTGTGATGCGAGCTATATTTGTAAAAACTTTTATTTGTGTAAATAGATATTCCATGTATACTTTTCAAGGCGTGAGCCATATTTTTAAAACTTTGTTTTGTGTAAATAAATATTCCAAGTATACTTTCCATAGCGTGATATATATTCTAAAACTTTGATTTGTGTAAATAAATATTCCAAGTATATTTTTCATGGTGTGAGATATATTTGTAAATACATATTCAATGTATACTTTTCATGGTGTGAGCTATTTTTGTGTGAATACATATTATAAAAACTGTTATGTTTGTATTTTAACGTCTACACCCCCCTCCCTCCTATCCTGTAAATATAAGTTCATTTAGCTTATAAACTCAATCTCAAATATTATGGAAAAGTTGAAACATCTATTTTCGGCCATCTCAGCGGCCCTTCCTGCTGTGGAAAGTCATATTTTGTAGCCGACTTTATCCGTCACTTGGACACAATGTGTGACGTTAAATTTGATAAAATCACATGGTATTATGCTTTGTGTACTGGGATTCGAACAAGATGGATCAAGTCCTCGCATCATATTCTGTAAGGGTTTGCAGGAAATGGATGACACCTGTAATGACTCACCACAGCTGATTATCCTGGACGACCTGATGCATGAAGCCAACGAAGTGGTCGTCGATCTTTTCACCAAAGGATGCCACCATCAAAATATTAGCGTCATGTACCTAACACAAAATATATTCCACCAGGGCAAGAGCCAAAGAGACATTTCCTTAAACGCACATTATTTCGTGCTTTGTAAAATCCCAGGGATAAAGAAACACTTTTCACGTCAAGTCTGTCCTGAAAACTCCCATGTTTTACAAAGGCTTACGCTGATGCTACAAGTACTCCCCACGGGCATATATTGCTAGATTTCAAACAAAGTACACCCGAATGGTTCAGATATAGAACCCGCACAAATGTCGGGTTCTGCGTGTACCTACCACGCAAAAGCTATAAAATCACCGACACTTCCCGATTAGAGATAATTTCATAAACATGAGTCCCAAAGTGCTTAAGCAATCTCCTCTACTACTTGCGATGCATCGCATGAACCCGCAGCAACGCTTCACCATGCTGAAAACGACCGACAAGAAACTGATTGATTCTATTTGCGAGTGTTCCTACAAACCGGGCGGGTGCCGTTGAAAAATGCGCAGAAGACAAAGTTACGTGCTCACAAGCACCAGCTTGCGCTGGTCAAACGAGAAGAGTGCTGGAAGAAGATACGACTACTCGTTCAGAAAGGAGGAGCGTTCCAGCCCTTAATTTTAGGACCTTTAATCAGTGGTGTCTTCGGTTCCTTATTCATCAAGTAGATAATGGAACACACCAAAAAGATGACATCGGTGTCCCCGGAAACATTACACCGCTATGAGCAACACCACCAACAAGTGGTATCGGCCACAAATCTAGTGGTCTCCAAGCTGGACAAGGAAATGGAAAAAATCCTCACTTAAAAACTTGACATGTCTAAATGGACTTTATACCAACAAGTGCTACAGCGCTATCTGCATTTTAGTCAACATACTTAACCACCTGAAAATACCACCACCACCACCCCTGAAGTGTCTGTACTTTACATCCCTGCTGTATTCAATACTGTACCAGTAAAGGCACTTTAAAAAGCTGAACTTTTACTAGAATACATTATTTACCGAGGCAGTATATCTTGGGCCGAAAACGGGGAAGTGAGTATTCACGATACGCCTCTCCGTGGATCCAATATTGTGTATTTAGTCAACGATCTGGTCAGAGCAAGAAAACACAGTGAGCCGCCTGGGTGGTGAGAGTTTCTCACGGTGCTTCAAAAAATAAACGTTCAGAAAGAATTTATTTTAAATCCGAAACGTTTAGCCCCCATTAGAGATCCGACGCCCGTACCCCAACCACTTACACCGTCGCAACGCCCTAAGAAGTAGAAACTGAAAAGGGTGGATGAGAACAGGTGGCTGCCGTTCCGAGCTTAATGTACTGTTTAGCCGACATCTACTACGACCCTTCTTATCCTGAAAGGTTTGCAGGGACGGCGTCACTCATAAAGGCGCCCAAGAAAGATCCCGACAAATTACTAGAATGGCATCGTGAGCAGGACGCTTATACCCTATATAAACTGGCAATAAAAAAGTTTCCACGCAACAAGTACGTGGTGTCAAACATTGACGATCTATGGCAAGCCGATCTCAACGATATGCGAAGTCTCGGAAAATACAACGACGGTACAGTGTACTTACTCACCGTCACCTACGGGCTTAGCAAGATGGCCTGGGCCATCAAAGACAGGGAGCATCGTGAGAGACGCCTTTCGGGGCATTTTCAAACACAGCGGCCGTAAACCTCTAAGTTTACATACGGACAAGGGGAAGGAGTTCACGGTACGTCTATTCCGGAAAATTTTCAAGCAAGAAGACGTGAATTACTACACCACTCATAATCTTGATGTGTAGGCAAGCATCGTGGAACGATTCAATAGGACACTTAAATGGTGCATGTGACGCTACTTTACCAAAAATAACACGTATCGGTATGGTGACGTCATCCAAGAGCTCATCAATGGTTACAATGGTGCAAAACATTCCAGTATCAAGATGGCACCTGCCGACGTTTCAGAAACCAATGTTCTTCAAGTCAGAGATAATCTCTATGGAAAACGGTGTCCAAACTCAAATAGTAAGCCAAAAATGAAAGTAGGTGACACGCTGCATATTAGAAAATCCAAAATGACGTTTGAAAAGGGCTACGAAAGCAATTGAAGTGAAATGTTTTTCTAAGTCAGTGATGTCGTGTTGCGACAATCAGTCGTCTACAGGCCGACCTATCTTGACGGTAAGGAGGTGGAGGGAACGTTTTAAGCACCCGAATTGCAACGCGTACGTCTTCCCAAAAATATTAAAATCGATAAAATACTACCTGTCAAGGGTAAAGGTGGCAGAAAGAAAGTCTACATGCAGTGGAAAGGTTACCTCACCAAGTTTAATTCTTGTATTCAGCTTCCTACCATGAAGGACCAGTTTTACATCACTTTGCCGAGTGACAACTCTATGGGACATTTCCCGAAAAACACCCTCACGAATTTCACCACGCATTTACCCTACCATCTTACACTCGACGGCCAGTGGGAAGTCGCCTTTGTCGAATTCCAATATCAGTGTTCTTTCACCACCGTACCCGAGGGCCAAAATATTATCAACGCGGGCACAAAATAAGGAATTTTTTCAGCGGTCTTTTCAATAGCGTCGTACCGTTGCTGGGAAGCGGTGCTAAAGAAATTGGAAAACAGGCGCTTCATTCGGGTATCAAAGTGCTCTCCAGCGTCACCAATCAGCGTCGTCCTTTCAAAGAGGTCCTACGCCAGCGTGTCGTAGATGCTGGAACAAACCTTAAATGCAAGGCGAAGCAGAAGATTGACACACTGATGACTGGCCAGGCTATAAAGGGCATCGTAAGAAGCACCGACGTCAGTCTTCTGGCGTTGCCCGACGTAAAAGGTCAAGAAAGAAGTGATAGATATTTTCAGCTGAAATGTCGTTTATACACCCCCAGTCCTGCAAGTGTGCCAGCAGTGAAATCGATATCTTTTCAGTCCCACCCAATCAAACCAGTCTTGGAAGTACACAATAGCTCCAGTACAAACCTGTATTTTCCCTCACCGATTATTCGCCTATAAACTTACCGGTACCGGTAATGGCGAGTTCTATATCGATCTTTCACAGACCATGCTCTATCTCAGGGTGGCCATCATGAAACCCGATGGTGGTGTTTCCACTGAGGTGTATCGAATAATTCCCGTCAACAACTGGTTGAATTCTCTATTCACACAGGTGGATGTGTTTTTAAACAAAAAACTAGTCTCACCACTCAGAAACACGTATGCTTATAGATTGTACATTGAAACGTTGTTCAATTACGACAGTAACGCCAAAGTACACATTTGACTTGTGGTCTGTAGTTCGCAGTCAGCCGCGGAACATTTGAGGAGGCAAACGCCAGCAACAAGGGTTTTGAGGCCCGTCGCAGTCTAACCACAAAAAGACGGTGGATCTTTTGGGGTATCTACACGGTGACGTGTTTAACCAAGAGAAATACCTTTTGAAAGGCACCGAGCTCAGTCAAGTTGGTCCATTCCAGAGAGGGGTTTAGTCTTACGGACATCCCTGAATTCCCTCCCTTTAAGGTTTAGTTCGCTGAAGCCGACCTTCTAGTGCTACGTGTCAAAGTAGCACCTTCTATACTGTTGGCACATGTCAAGGCATTAAACGCCAGTGCCACAAAGTATCCAATCACCCGCGTGGAAGTAAAAACACTCACTATTCCTACGGGTGTGCAAGGGAAATCACTGGACAATGTATCCACCGGACAATTACCCAAACGATGCATCGTGGGATTTATATCAAACACTGCGTTCAATGGGGATGCCACCAAGAACCCATTCAACTTACAAACCTACGGCATGAACCATTTTTCGCTGTACTTGGACGGGAATCAAGTGCCGTCGAAACCGTTACATTCCTATTTTTCAAACGGAAACTATGTCATGTACTACCACATTCTGTTTTCTGAAACGGGTATTCATTTCATGAATGAAGGTAGCAATATCACACGCGAATCTTCCCCTAAGGGATATCATCTATTGGCTTTCAATTTCATATCTAATCTGTCCGCCCACATGACATCGCATTGGAATTTGACGCGGCATGGCTCTATGAGCATCAAAAAGAGCTTCACTAGAGCTCTTACCGAAACCATCAACTGTATAGTGTACGGGGAGTTTGCCAATATCATCACCACTAACCAGGACAGAAAAGTCGTGACCGATTATGGGAGTTAATATAAGCGACTTCCTACCCCTTACACTCGTCATTTAAATCATGGACGTCATTGTGGATTTTAATAGCCTCATCGACGACAGCAAAGAGTTTATCGTCAAGGAACTGAGTTTTTTAATCTGTATGCGGTACATTATTTCAACATTGGGTGTTAAAAACCCCCATACGCTATCGAGGAACTTTCATCCGCCGCTAAAAAGCAAGACGACTATATCGCCAACAAACCTCACGGTATTCCTTGGGATAGCGGTGATGTGGATTACACCCTGCTCGAATCCCTCATCTGCCGTGCCACAACCCATGCAGAAACCGTTTACGTCAAGGGGGCAGAAAATAAAAAGTTTCTACACAAATACACACCTTCATCTTTCGTAGACCTGTACGACAGAGGTTGTTCGTCTTTGAAAACACTTAAATCGGACCACCGTGTGCATGTCACATAGTTCTGCATGGAATTTCTGGTCAGCCTCCATCGTTTGGGGACTTCGAGATTGGATTATTAAAGATGGACACGCACACCATAAGACGTGCGCTGAAAACAACCCCGTGGTTCCGTTCTGTACGGTCGGTTGTTTTCCCTGATGATCAACTACTCGCAAGAATAACTCAACCTGCTGCTCTCGTCATCAACACTGATCCACAAACCAAGCCTGAGAAGTATTAGTTTGCCATCTTTATCGACAAGAACGGCACGGGAGAATATTTTGACAGTTATGGTTTCCCACCCCGTATAAAGTCACATCTGGCATGTATACGTAAAAACACTTCCCGCACGTCTCATAGCATGCTATAACTTCAAATCATCGCCTCAGACGTTTGCGGCCATTACTGTCTCATGTACCTTTTCTATCGTTCCCAGAACATTCCGATGAAAACTTTCTTAACCCTATTCTCGCCCACCAATCACACAGGCAACGACGCTAAGTTGGTGAGATATTACAACACATTTTTCAAGACTGTAGGGTCCTGCCGCCTCTCAAGATGCTGCGTCCAATCAGTGTGCGCCTATGAAAGGGACGACCCGGCAGCCTTCCGGTCTTAACCGTGACAGTCGTCGAAGCGAACAAACATCATGGAAGATCCAGACGTTTGCAACTGCAAAGCCCGTGAATCCGCTCGCCATCACCAATATTTTCAACACTTTGTTCCCACTGGATGAAGTCGACGCCAAGCAAGTCATCATCGGCATGAGCGTCAAGAATAACTTTAGGCCTTATGTCCAGCTAGAAAAATGCGGATGGAACTGTGTGTGGTGTTTACAAAGTTGCAAGAACTGGGCAGCTACAAGTCGGTCATATCAAAGTTTTTCAGCAACACGCAACCCCCTCAGAATATTATTCAGACTGATCATGAAATATCTCTTAGACGCATGTGCGGTGACCGTATAGTTGACTTCAGCGAGGAACAAGACACTAGACTCAAACGGGTCGTTTATCTAGCACCTAACTGAGTGCGATTTTGTGATGTGTGGGACCTCATCAATGTTGCTGTCAACCACTGGGATATGTGGTTGACACACGTCGCACGCTATTGCAACGATTTTATCGACACAATCGTTGTGGATGTATGCGATACGCTAATAGAATGAGCGGATATCATCGATCTCGAACAGTATACGGTGGAAACGCACATCAGAAACCTGAATCTTATCAGTGCTACCTACTATACACGTCAAGTAATTGGTTTGGACTATTACATGCTGGATTGTGAACTAAAAACAATTTTACTAACACATCTAAGAAAAACTGTAGAAAAACGTATGATCGAATATATGCAGCATGTCTATAAAAGTGTATAATAAGTATTATGTATGATGTCCGTGAAACCTTTAATATATGTCTGTAAAACCTTTAATGCTTAATAAATATATGTTTTTTAATATCGTATTTTTATTCACGCAAAATCTTTCTGTTCGCATTACACGTAGATATGAGTCTCGATTTGTCGAGCTGTCGAACTGTCACCAAATATGAAGAGGGTCAATTACCTCTTGTACTAGCTCACGGTCTCAAGGTAATGATCTATTCTTGTCTCAACTCATCTTTTCGAACCACCAAACTGGCGCCAGTCATCAGGGAAAAAACCCATTGCGACATCACTCAAGGTCGTGTTCTCTTTCTGTATCGACTTGTCTTGACGACCCACCAAACTAACGCCAGTCATCAGGGTTGCGATATTGCAATGACGTCATCGGGAAAACCAATTGCCGAGGGGAGGGTTGCCTGAGTCATGACCTAGCTCACAGTTTCAAGGTCACGATCTATTCCTGTCTTGTTGAGCCGCCAAACTGACGCCAGTCATCAGGAAAAACCCATTGCGACATCATTCAAGGTCACGATCTATTCTTGTCGGCCCACCAAACCGTCGCCAGGTGTAAGTCACCGGGAAAAAACCCACTACCCCATAAGGTGTTGCGACACTGGGAAAACCCATTACCACATAGGGGTGGGGTAGAGAGTTGCGACACATACCTCTAAGGAGGGGGTAGTGAGGAGGAAGGGGTCTCAAGGCAGGGGAACCATTTCTCACACTCTTCGCTAAGCGGCCGGGCAGAGAAGATGCTCCCAGCACTCACTAGCGAGGCTGTGGGAGGAGCGCCTGGCGCCGTGGACTTCACGCCAATAAATACATAAATAACTCCAACGCCCCATCAATCCTACCCAGACATAAAAAAAACCACTGAATAACTAACCTATGAGCATAAATAAAAAAGCGATAAAAATACATAAATAACTATTTAGTACACATAAACAACAATGAACATAAATAAAAAAACAATGTTCACAAATAAAAAACAAATGAGACAGAAATTAACAAGTTTGGAACACTGGAAGGGGGGTCGTGTGGAGGGGAGGGGGAAAACCAACATCCAATCAGAGAGCGAGGGGGCGTGGTCACGTTACCAAATTTAGCCAATCAGCGGGATGTTCCCAAAGGTCGTGCTAGGTAGTTACGTCAAGCTCGTATAGTCCTGTTTGCTGCTGACGAAAAGGTTGAGGTTCTAATCCCGTCTGGGTTTAGTGAAGGCTTATTTCCCTTAATTTATTCCTCCTCTTACATTATTCAAGTGATGGTACACTTAATCTAACATCTACTTTCTTCATTCCTACACCAAATGTGTAAATAAATTAGGATATCTTAGATAGGTAGTAAGACGTGGCTTAGTGTTTTATTATAAGTTTTTTATTTCTCATCAAAACATGTTGTAACTTATAAACTTAACACTTTGCTAGTATTATCTTTATTTAATTTTGTTTATAGTTTGCACAACGTTATTATTGTAATACCCAGTCAGGAGTGCCGTTTATCTAAGCAACTAGTTGAAGAGTCTCCAACTAATTGATGTTGTTCCATCTAAACTAACTAAAAGTTTTGCTCTCATCTCATTCAGAAACTGCAGCTCGTCCTTAAAATTTTCAAACAACTTACGAGACAAATTGGGATCTAGTAAAACGTTTTGGAGAGTTGACATTTTCCGCACACTTCATTAGAAACGCGAGATACAAAATGATAGGAATAACAAATATAGTTTGGTTTTGAAGGACGATCAAAGGTTAAAGAAAGTTCATGAAGAAGAAAATGAAAACAGAAAGAGAAAAAAGAGCTTTCATTTTATGAAGTTTAACATTTTATTAAATAGATCCGGTGGAAAGTATCCCCGTTGATGTTCTTTAAAAAATAGTTTTAAATTTGAACACGATTTTTTTTTCAACACCATCCATAAAAAGTACTCGAATTTGTCAGGGCTTGGCGTATGAATACTTACAAACCTATTTAACAGTTTATCAGTTTGTGAGATAAGTATCATATTAAGGTGACCCTAATATAGATTTAAAAGTTTAGGGTAGAATTACATTCCTTTCATGCAAACAAATTAAGGGTGTTGTTGAGCGATAGGGGAAGCGATTGAGGTGTTGGGTGAGATGATAAATACATTATTAGTCATCATGATACTTTAGTTCAGGGTGGTCCAATGGTTTTAATCCCAAGGGCCAGATCTGTTATCAATTTTCACCGTGAGCATTACACATTAGCGTAAGTGCGTATAACCCGAACGGGTAGTAAGACGTGGTGCTAATAATAATAATAATAATAATAATAATTTAATTTTCCTTCAGGATACTGTGAGAGCCACATTTGGCTCGTGGGCCACCAGTTGGACCACAATAGAAAATATTTTTGTTTCAAAATAAGACACAGGCATTGAGAGATAAATCAGGGGAGCATTGTACCATTTTCTAGATTAACTATTTCCTCATATTCCGTTCATTCAAGAGTGAGCAGCGAAAATATTCTAACAATGTCTTTCTTTCGTTCAGAAGACTTTGTGTGGACTCTAACAGCTTTGTTTCTGGAACAGAGATCCTTCCCTAGTCCCCTATATTCATGTGGAAATGGTCTACTCTTCCCATTAACGCCTTCTGCCCATGCGACTAACATGTATGCAGCGTGTACGCAAGCCGGCTTGTTGTAATGGACCCAATTTAACGACCGTAATAACGTCGCGTCGCGTTTAAACAATATGCGCCGTCCTTGTTTCGTCCAAATTTTTTATTTTATTTATTTAAAAGAGAAATCTGGAAAGAGAGGCGTGCTTTAGTTTAGTTGCTGAGAAAAATCAAAATGGTTCTATGACAATTTTTTATTTTGGGGTGCTTAAACGTGTATTTTCTAAATACACACCTTATATCAGCCCACGAATTACAAACTAATTTATCCTAGATTGATACATTTAACACTATACACACAGCCTTAGTGCTTATATGTTGTTACTCGCTTTGTTTGTGATAGGTCTTACAGTTTAGCCACAAGAGACCTCCAAAACAGGTCCCCACCGACTTTAAAATTACTCCGCCGTTTTGAATTTTTTCCGGGGGCTGATTTTTTTTTTTAGCGTTTTGGAATTTTTTCATCAGTTACAGGATATAAGCAATACTTTTGCCAAATTTCAAGTTTCTAGCTTATCTGGAAGTGGGTAAACATTAATGTCAGTGAGTGAGTCAGCCGTGTTAGTATATATAAAATAGTTAAAACCCGTTTTACTCCCTCATTTAACTAAAATAATAGCATAGCGTTGAGTGAGGTTGGTATTAGAAGACATGTGTCTTAATGTTCGGCGATGGAAAGTGGGTAACTAACCACTCTCAATATACCCAGCTGGGACTAGAAACTCGACATTCCCGTGACTGGCAAATAAAGACTTAATATTAACGTTTAGTCCAAGTGACTAAAGATACGAGTATTATATATTTTATGATTAAATATTATTATTATTATTATTACCGCGTCTTACTACCCGCTCGGGTTATACGCACTTACGCTAATGTGTAATGGTAGGGTTATTGTGAGATGAAATGGAGGAACTACAGTTTAACGTGGGATACGAACCACAGTGGAGGCCTCAGAGGTGAAGGAAGGGTTTGGCAATCAGATAAATCTATGCCGGCACCTATAATTGAACCCCGGACCCCAGCACAGAAGTCCAACACCTTACCCCTAGACCACCAATTGGGTCACCAATTTTATTATTAAATAACCGAATGTGCCCTCGTACAAGAAATACCTGGATAGCTCAGTCAGCACCTTCTGAAATTAAATCAGGGTCACGTATAGCTGTAGTTGACCCGCATCGGTGGCTGAGGGTTCTAACACGCTACTCTCGCAATATAATAGACAGCCAGCGATGATAATGAGTATCGAATCTCAATCGGGTGTACTGAGGATATTTTTTACAGAAATGTGTTTTCCATTCTCCCCCCATGCAAATGTGGGTACACTTTCTCTAAATATAACCTTAATAATCGTTGTATACAATTAATACATACGCGTATAGCTCGAACAGGTGGTGAAAATCAGGGTATTGCTATTTAGTTCAACGTGTCTCACCACAAATTTTGGCTAGTCACAACTTCCGTTAATAAATAACGGTTCAGGAATAAATAGGATGATAGCTTAAAGGTATAGCTCTTGCTTGGGGGGTTGTGAAAACCCCCCTCTCTATTCTTTTACTTTACATATATTACTGTTTAAAGCCCATGTTCTGAGTCGATTTTTTTTTATTCAAGCCATATATATTCTATTACCAGCTGGCTAGGCCTGTCATAGCTTCATATGCCTTATAACCTAACTTAAGACTAGGACAGGCAGATCATCCAGTCCCCAGCCGTTAATTCATCAGTGGGAAAGGGTAGCTCCACACTTAACCACTTATACATTTTTCAGCCATGCCGGTAATCGAGCCTAGGACTCATAGATTAGTAGGCAGATACGCTACCGACTGAGCTACTAAAGTCTTGGATTCCTCTTTTATTCTCTGATCTTAAAATTATGACTGGCATCTTGGTATAGTGGTCAGCATATCTGGAGGTTCCGAATTTGATTTCTGGTGGTACCAAAGGTATATTTCCCTAAAGGGAATGGTTGATATGCCATGGTCTGGTTAGTGAGGTTTAAGATTTCTACTGCTGCCACATAATAATCATCATTATCATCACATCCTCTCATCGAAAGCAAGTAACTACAACCTCATAAGCTTGTTAGATTATCCGCCACTGCCACTAGTAGATTAGAAATGTTTAGCCGAAACACTTTGGTGGCATACGTTAGTAAAAATTCCTAGATGCGTAGAGATATTGTATTTTTAACTCGCATTGATGAATGCGCCTGTTATAGGCATATCGGGCTTGAATCCCAACTGGCTGTACTGATTGGTATTTCCTGAATGGCTTCACATTATACCTTAACGCAAAAGCGGATACAATTCATATAAATTCTACCTTCCTCATTCCCATCGCACTAGCTTAGTAAAAATACGTGTCACTCCGACGAGTAATTTGACAATTATTTCACAATGTTCATACATTTTAAATTCAATAAACGTACATCAGTTTGTTACATGATGAAAGTCGTAGGTTCTTGTGAATTGCACAAATGGTTTTATCATAACCATAAATAGTTGCGTAGAAAAACTTTACAGTCCTAATGAAAGTAGCAAAGCTCCGATACATCAACTCCGCAAACCCCCCAGGTAAGTCCATTAGAGTAGAATTTATCAATTCCACCGTAGACCACGTAAACCCTTTTTGATAAACAGTCTATTCTCGGTATACATGGAGTAAACCCACCTCCATCATAAATCAACCCTCAGCACAATGGTGACTGCAGCCGTACATCCTAACACCTCCCCCTGATGTAATCGCACTTAATCTAAGAGGCTCAACTAACCACACAATATTACAGGAGGTCCCTTGCCCTAGTTTCATTTTGGAACAGACAAAAAAAAGCACACACACACACACCGCTTTCATATTTAAATTCACATGGAATAATTGAGGTTTATTAATTAAGGATTCGTGAGTGTGTGTATTCAGAAATGTTAAGGAAATCTTTAAATATTTTAAGTAACGAGATTTAATCTCGCTAAGCTTTGAATAATAGCTGGTTTTGAAACTGCCCAAAGATATATATATATATTACTCTAGTTAGATATTTAAATAAAGGGAGCACAGAAAAGTAATATTCAGCTATGGATGCGTTTTTTATCATCTGAATAGTAAAGAATTCTTATATTTTTATAGGAAAGATATTATTTTTTTAAAAAAGGAATATTTTAACGCTGCACCATCGCTGAGCTAGCCCGGTGACGTAGTTAATGCTATTGGCGTGACTTGTTTCCAGGGTAAGAAGTGTTAGTTTAATAATGTGCCCTTCATTTATCCTGAAAAGTAGCAAGCTTAACTTGCATTTTTA
Source organism: Timema shepardi (assembly GCA_902151425.1). Classification (NCBI taxonomy): domain Eukaryota; kingdom Metazoa; phylum Arthropoda; class Insecta; order Phasmatodea; family Timematidae; genus Timema; species Timema shepardi. The sequence goes on along the minus strand of CABFVX010004503.1, from coordinate 6,270 downwards.
AGAACCAAATAGTCAAAGTTATTTTTTATATTTTTAGTGAGGATTACTCCATCCATATATCAATTTCTGAAAATTGAAAATTGACAACTGGACACGGGAATCTAGCCCGGGACCTTTGTCTTAGTACGCCAATGCTTTTACCCCTAAGCTATCCAGAAATCACCCCGTACCCAGGGTAATTCTTCACTCATATTTTACCTTGCACAGGGTGGACGGAGTGTACAAGGGAAATGTTCTCTTCATGCGCTCGTTGGTCGGGTATCGACGAACATACATTTCCCATGTGAGGTATGAGGAGAAAATATTATGTGATTATTTAAATACCCTTTTCAGGGGCCGAATAGACTAAGGTGTCACTCTCTTGTTAGATTGGCATGCTGATGATGGGGGAATCGGGGTTCGAATCGTGTTAGGGTCAAAGATTACCTCTAAAATGCTTCCTTCCTCATCCCTAACGCATTATAATAAATATAATATTGGCGTATAGGTTGAACAGGTAGTAAGACGCGGATATAAAAAAATATTTAGATCATATGTAGAGCCTATTACTAATGACAGGTAAGGGTTGATCACTGGAACATTCCTGATAGTTGAATAGTTCAAATGAGGGAAAAATGGCAACCTATATGTGGGGATCGAACCCGGAAACTACAATTTTGCGAGTAGATACTCTCTCTACCACTGAGCCATTTTGTGTCCTTTTGTATCCAGGGACATCTTTAACTATTTGACACTACGAGTCTACCCATCCAATGAGTGAAAAAGGTGTCCCTGAGTACGAGGCGTTTATGCTGGTTCATTGGTAAGCAAAGTCAAATGTTCCAGGTTCGATTCCCGTTTGCAAGTTACTATTTGATACTTAAATAAATTAAGTACGATTGGTCAAATGGATACTTATTGGGTGAGAACATTTCACAGGTACAATCTGAACAACCTCTGATTATCCTGGCAACACTCCTCAACACGCCATTGGTAAAAAAAAAGTCCCAGTTCTAAAAGTCATGGAAGAATCACGAAGACCTTTAGGAAGAGAATAAAAAAAAGGAGGGGGAAGATGAATCCCATGCATTTTTTTCACTGGGGAGCTTGACGAGAACATAAACTATGAGCTCACTGCTCTAATATTGTAACGAGGGAGAAAAAACGTCAGAGCTTCCATAATATAACAAACTCAGACTGACGCGATGAATTGCGCTGGACGGGAACAGGGGTTGTTAAAATCCGTAGACGGGGATTGATCGGACATATTAAGGAGAAATATTCCTCACTGAATATGGCTAACATCACCGTCCTGACAAACCTTTCCGCACGGGTGAAATTTTGATTGATTGGATTGATAGGCCACTTTCAGCCTGAATGCAAGTATTGTAATGCAATTTATTTTCAAAGGATGCGGCATTCTACGACTTTATGAATGCAGGACTTTATTCAGGCCAAAGGTGATCATTTTGAGAATTTCCTATAATGTTATTTAAATTGAAAAATGACACCTGAACACGGGAATTTAACCCGAAACCGTCTTATAATGTTAAGTAGTTCCACATTGCTGGCGTACGAACATGACTATAACTCGAAAACAAGGTGAAATGGGACCCTATATTATGGTACATCCTGTAGCTTTAAGGTTTCTATCAAAATTAACATCTTTGATCAACTTCAGTGCATTACTTAGAACGGAGAGTAAAGTTAACCATAACACAGAATTCATATATTTAATAAGTACTATTATTCCAAGTTGATTTCATCGGTACTTTTAACACGAGGGTTATTAACAAAGCCTAGTAAGCACTTGGAAAGATCAATAGTGTAATTTAGTAGTGCGCCAAATCCTTCCTTCACCTCTGACCAAACATGTATTAATCACAACTTGTGAATGGGTGGAATGTCAGGTCTCCACCGTGGTTCGGATCCAAGGTTAAACTGTATGTCCTCCATTTCATCTAACAATCACCCTACCATTATACATTAGCGTAAGTGCGTATAGCCCGAACGGGTAGCAAGACGCGATGCTAATAATAATAATAATAATAATAATAATCACTAGCGTAATTAGTATATAAGTGTTTTACCCGAATGGGTAGTGAGACGCTGAGCTAGAATAAACATAAAATATGCGTGTCTACGTATTGTCGACAAAAAGCGTTGGGGACCAATCTGATTCTTCTGTTCATACATAGAACATTATATCTTTATTTTTCTGTTTATTTCTTGTCTTGAACAACTGAAAAAACTCTTGGACTGATGAAAATATTTCATTCCAATATATTTTAGTGGGATGTGACACATGAACACTACAAAAACCGCGTCATAAAATGAAATGTTTCAAATAAAATCTATGAAAAGTTCTCAGTTAGTGCTAATGAATTTAAAAATAAGTTAAATACCCTTCGTGTGCAGCTTCGTAGAGAACATAGAAATTATTTGAGATTGAAAAAAAATTGGATGAAAGAATAATGTTTGGTCATTGAAGTATTGAAGCAAAACAATTTTTAACTTTTTGAAAGCAATGCGAAAACAATAATTGTTTCCCAATTTGCCAACAGTTCCCTATAATTGTGAGCAGAAGAAAACATTTTAGAAACATCAAGAAACAAGTTTGAGAAAAGTGTTTCCAAGTGGGCCTAAAGATTAGGATGTTAATGAATAAGAAATGCACCAACACTCGCCTGAAGAGATTTAAGAAAAATCACAGTGAAAATAATTATGTTGAAACCATCCCCAGTCAACCGTACGGGATTTGAACTGAATCAAATTCAAGGACGAAGTTAAAAACCAAAATACCAAAACATAACGTTCCGAAGAGAAATATCGACTCATCCATTAATATAATTACTCACATATTAGGCGCAATTTAGAGTCAAACTAATGTTACTTTGATTAGTAATCTATTTTTTTGGTCAAGAAGTTATGTGTATATGCAGCTGCAAGCAATACACTTTTTTATTTCTAATTTATTTTAATTGATACATTTAACAAAATAGAAAATTCAAACTAAGTCTGGTCATTATTTTTGAGCCCATTGAGTATTCAGTAAGACGTGTTCTAATTAGAGGCCCGTAAAAATGGTGATACGCGATAAATTGAAAAATGCCAGACAAAGATGGAATAAAGTACTTTTCCTTTGATAGTTTTTAGATATGATTTACAATGTTTTGGAAAAGCGAAATGAAACAAAATCGTCTTGTTACACGAAATTCTACTACAAAATGAAATAATACCGCTTTAAAAATTTGTTTGAAAAAACTTTAAATAAACACGAAATTATGAAGAAATTAAGCATACATTTTGACCATGCTGTAATTTGATTAGTATTTTTTTTTGTAGTTTAAGCTAACTTCGGGCTACAAAATTGTGAAATATGCAGACAAACTTAACAAAGAATTTTAAAGAAAATATATAAGGTTTCAATAATAAATTTTAATTTTGTATGCATTGCCTCAATATGTAAATAATACTTAAACACCTCAGTTAACATGTAATTTTGAATAAACACAAAATAACACTGAAAAGTGAGATTTAAAAAACGAAATCTAATTAAAAATAAAACCATTTTTACGGGGCTCTAGTTATAATAATTAAAGACAGTAATTATTTTTCGATTTGTCCAATGAGCTATAACTACTACAGGAGTTTTCAAATTATTAGCTAATTGCAATCAAACACGCGTTGGCGGGCCCGTGGAATATTTGTCAGGTTCAATTCGTTTGGCTTGTTGGTGTTACTGAGGACGAAATTCGAATCCCGACTGGGTGTACTGAAGGTGGTTATTACTAAATGGCTTCTCAATACTCTTCCAAGAAAATATGAGTATTTTCCCTCTAAAATATACCTGATACCTTCCCCATAAGTTTAATTCAAATTCTTAAAAAGTTAGAACGGATAGTAAAAAGCGAGTAGAGGAGAAAAGAATGATATTATCAAATCCGTGTCACAGCTGAAAACACTTTTTTCTTTATTCTTCTATTGGATGTGTTCGTATTTTACCTTGTGAGTGATCTTTTTTGGAAGTAAAAAAAAAGAAAACAATTATAGCCAGTCTCTACTAGCGACAGAATTGTTTCAAACTTTCCAGTCACTATTTATTGTAAACTGAAAAAAATAATTTAGTTTGGGAGATTTAATGACAGGGCGGGGGATTGTATACTTAGTTTCTGTGATCATTATTCAATTTTTTTTTGTCACCACTTCTCCCTACTCATTCAGGTTATAAGCCTATTGAATTTTCACGTTTTCTCTTAAGTGCATGTGTATTTTCTTTAAATTGCCATCTTAATTAAATTAAATTAAATTAAGCTGATACCAGTTTTAGTGGATGAGTGGTCTAAGGCATCACTATCGTGTTAGCCTGATGATAGCAGGGAGACTGGGGTTCGAATCCCGGTCGTGTCTACTGAGGGTGGTTTACCCTAAACAGTTTCCCACTATACCTCTACGCAAATGTAGGTAGACTACCTCTAAAATGCTTTCATCATCATCCCTACCCCATTAGAGTAATTATCATAAGTACAACCCGAACAGGTAGTAAGACACGGTGATAAAAATAACTACGCTGATAATAACTCTTGTGTTAAACGTAGTAATTTAAAAACAGGTAAAGGGCCCGAAGATATTTGTTTCTAAAACATGAGCTCTAATTGGGTAATATTTTAACATCTTGAAGTGTTTAAAGAAATGTCTTTTGAGCTCAATTTTCTCAGGAAGGGTATTATTATCTGACGGATAAGGGGTCGTCTTATGAAAATTGGACCTTGCCTTAAATATTTTAGCACCGCGTCTTACTACCCGTTTGGGTTATACGCTTTAAGTACTAATTACTCTAATTGATTAGGAATTGGGAAGGTTGAATTAGAGGAAGTGAACCCACATTTGCGTGGAGGGAGAGTGGAAAACCATTTAGGAAAAACCACCCCCAGTTCACCCGACCGAGATTCGAACCTTGATCTCCCCGTCCTCAGCAGTCGATCTCAACACGACAAGCGCATTAGCCAACTACGCCACCGAGGTTGGTCCTTGCCTTAAAATTTGATATTTGTTAAACATAAAATAAAACCATTAAAATAAAAAGTAAGCTACGGAAAAGGGGTGGGAGTGAATGAGGATACGGGGGTAGGGGAGGGAATGATAACCTCGTATTACTGGCCGGACTGTTAAAAGTTGCGCTCTGTCCCTATTTGTCATACCTATTTCCGTCGCTAGTCCGCCTCTCCCCCACAAAGAGCGAGATATTCCCTAGTTTAGCTCAGTTAGTGACGTCCTGTGTGTGTGTGTTTATTGACACGACTTCCCTCAGGAATGTCATGTGTGGTGTGTCATCACTTAGAGCTGCATAGTCGGTGTACACTCGCCAAAATAAAATAAGAAAGGGCAAGACACAGAAATAAATTATGCGTTGCACCACACAGACTTTCTCTATTTTGTCCTCAAAATAGGGATATTTACTAAAAACTCGTAATATTTGTGAAACAAAATAATACACATTGTTGCAGAAACATTTAACCAAAGAGAATCTGATAAAATAATACACACTGTTACAGAAACATTTAGAAAAGAGGAACATCTCTGTCTACCAAAGAGGATAAATATCAATTCCACACTTCAAATACCTTAATAAATATATATTTGGTTCTACCTCAGAATGTATTGGTCTTATAAAAATATATTAAAACTAAAATACTTTTCTTCTTAATAATACTACACTTTTACAATGATAAGTTATTTCTTATCTCAAATATTGGCAAAGCTAATATCAAAATTGAAAATTTCCGCTTAAGTAAGATACAATTAATGGAATTTTAATGGGAAAATGAGAACCACCATTTTGTTTGTAATGTCAATCAGTGCCTGAATACAAAATTTAATCATAATCGTTAGAGCGGATTTGAGAAAATAGTTTTTTCCCCGTTAATTTTAGCGTTAGGTATGTACTTCCAAAATTTCTCAGGAGAACCTAATGAAAGCCTTAGATACCAAGTACTAGCCCAGTAGGTAAAATGGCATCGAGTTTAGCCAGAGATACAAACAGCCAAACGGCAGTGCAAAAACTACTTTTTTCGTTTCAGAGGGCCACGAAAGGAAGAAATTTATCAAAATCTTGAGTTTATGATCACAATGCTTCTTTAACCGAGTGGTTGAGAAAAAGATCACGAGCTATCAGATAACGCAGCCATCTTTGTCTCTCGGTAGTTGGCTTATTATTATTATTATTATTATTATTATTATTATTATTATTATTATTAGCACCGCGTCTTACTACCCGTTCGGGTTATACGC
>CABFVX010004502.1:43694-64545 GCA_902151425.1 Timema shepardi | reverse complement strand
ATATAATGTGTTCTAAAACAATAACTTTACTGTGGGTGTGAGACATGGTCTCTTACCTTACATCACTAAAACTAATATAATGTGTTATAAAACAATAACTTTACTGTGGGTGTGAGACATGGTCTCTTACCTTACATCACTAAAACTAATATAATGTGTTCTAAGACAATAACTTTACTGTTGGTGTGAAACATGGTCTCTTACCTTACATCACTAGAACTAATATAATGTGTTCTAAAACAATAACTTTACTGTGGGTGTGAAACATGGTCTCTTACCTTACATCACTAAAACTAATATAATGTGTTCTAAAACAATAACTTTACTGTGGGTGTGAGACATGGTCTCTTACCTTACATCACTAAAACTAATATAATGTGTTCTAAAACAATAACTTTACTGTGGGTGTGAGACATGGTCTCTTACCTTACATCACTAAAACTAATATAATGTGTTCTAAAACCATAACTTTCCTGTGAGTGTGAGACATGGTCTCTTACCTTACATCACTAAAACTAATATAATGTGTTCCAAAACTAGGAGCTGGATATAACTAGCTAAAGATAGATATATGGTGTAATGAGATGGACTGGATAGTACTAGCTCAAGATAGGGATAGGGTGTAATGAGATGGACTGGATAGTACTAGCTCAAGATAGGGATAGGTGCCGTACTTTTGTAAGTGCGGCAGTTACTAATTGCGATCGAGAAAGTAAGTAATAGGGCGCTCCTCGCCATTAAAAGAAAGAAAACATGTTTGGTAAGTAGGAAAGGATCCATGTTAATTCAATCGATGTCCAATCAGCAGCTTTCTTCTTTATAACTTGAAACCTCATTTCTTTTCCTTGTTTTCAGGTCAACCATCAGCTTGCATTCATCGTCATATTAGTCCAATTCTATCTTTCTATTTGCCTTCTCTGGCAGCTCAATAAGCCATTTCTTCTCTTAATTTCGCCAAACAAATGACTTTCCTCTTAGGCTGATTATTTTTAGAACGTATTCTTCGCTCAGGACATTACGTTTCAGAGAACGTTCACTAAATGTACCATGGAAGGTGTTGTTTGTCATCCTGCTGTCTTACAAGATGATCCACAGGGACATGAGGGGATACTGCGACCTTTTCACATATTCGCTCAAATATGTTTCTTCCCTACACTTTTTCAAATGAGATGCATTTTAATTAATTGAAATGAAAATGTTGTTATACATTTTAAAGCATAGAGTTAAAGAATTGACAAGCTCTTATCTATATTTCTATATATATCTATGTTTGGTGGACTATTATAAATATCTATGGTCGTTGAACTATCATATTATTAATTTGTCATTAGAGACTACCATGAACTCAAAGGACAACGTCAATTTAAGTTTATTTCCTCTCATGTGGTGCTCCTTTGTGGTGCTCTATTGTGGTGCTCTATTGTGCATTATCGTTTACTGACAAGCTGAACTAGTACAGGTTATTGTTTAATACATTAAATAATTGAATTAAAAACCAATAACTCAAACTTGCCAAACGAACAAAAATTCAAGGAAGAGAGAAATGAGGAATGGAAGCTGCAGTTTTACATTTATTGGTTCGTGATACAAATCAAAAAATAACAGACTAGAACCAGGTTGTTCGTTGATTACTTCCCCAAATTACAGTTGTTTGAATGTAGCTAGATAATTACTATTTGTTATGTTGGCAACACGTACTGTACATGAAGTGTGCGTCTCTAGGAGTAAACCGTGAGGGTTTCTCACCTCTGTCGGTAAAGTGAGTGCAGTTGATAAAGCACTCGCTCACACCTGAGAGTGAGCCCTTGGAATAGATTGGATAGGCAACCCCTCGAACATCTAAGTTAAGGGTTCAGCACAAACACTTGATACATCCACTCAACACAGCTAATATGAGACCTTCTCCTTATAGCTCTCTTAGAGTCCTTTGCCTACATTGGTGTACACGGACATTCTCTCTCATTTAAATTGCCACAACTTTAGTTTGGTCTGCCTACTACGCTGAGGTCCATATTTTGATTCCCCACGACAGTCAAAATGAATCTTTGCTAAAATTAGTGCTTCCCACCCTCTTTCACAGCGATCGGTCTGGGGAATAAGTAGTGTCTGTTTTAGAATTAGTTTGATTGCTAAGCTGTAATTTGGTTTAGAAAGCGCACTTTAAGTTGCCTCAGTGAAAATATTTTGCAAAATATACAACTTTAGCTTTAGGAAAGTGTGTGATGATTCAAAGTTTTTGACTTATTGAGTTTCCTTCATTTGTAAATAGTGTGAATTTATATTTGTGATATTCAGTTTAGTGGAAGTATTGTAACAAACCTAAGGGGCTAAACACACAACGTGAACTGTGTGGTCTTATTTGTAAATGGGGGAATCTTATAATATTTCCAAAATGAGCCAAACATGAAGTATTATAGACTATAATTAAATAACAAACAATAGAGAGTGAAATATCTACAACATAAGTTGACACAACTTACTATAGGAGTAATGTAATGACGTCATAAATAACACAAAATAACGTTTCAAACATCAGCTGTAGTCACAATCATCAATATTATGTTCTATTTCCCACGTAGACCAATTTGCTCAAACACGTAATAAAACTGTGAGCGTAGTCCCCTGAGTGCGCGCGCGCGCACACACACACACACACACACACACACTGATGCTACACCAGTACAGTCAGCAGTATTCCAGTCAGAGGATAATGTCCTTATGAACCGTTTTACACTCCACCAACGCGTGGCTGTGGGTGAATTTACCCTAAAACCCTACCTGAATAATTACTACTCGATTGTGTTCATTTTTGATTTAGTTGGTGGTATATAACATACACTTTATAAACAGACTGATTATATCAGCACACAACTTAAAAACTGGCTTAAATCTAAAGCAGACACAACATCCAGCCCCCAGCCGTTAATTCGTCACTGTGATAGAGGAACCTACATTTCACTAATGATACATTTCCGGCCATGCTAGGATTCGATACCAGACCCCTCCACTCAATTTCCGGTGCTACTGTATGTATTTTTCCCGAACTGGGAACATTTCCTTTGGTCGCCATGGTCTGGTTAGTTAGGTATGGGATCTCCACTTGTTCATAATCACCATCATCATCATCTGATTGCGGGTATGACGTGTAGACAGGCTCCCTGACGTCATGTTCCTACAGAGAGGCTGGAAGTCTACATACAGGGGCACCAACTAGCTACTGCAGCGCTCACGGTCAAATGTGACATTATATTTTAATTAATGTCATTACTGGAGTAAGGATAAGAATGGCGTGGTTTGAGAAAATGTACCCGTATTTGCGTGAAGGATGATTGAGAAATCATTCAGTATATCTCTAGCTGTCCGTGAGTCACAAGACGAGTCTCACACACCCACATGTGTGTCCTCCACAATATATTGATTCAAGACGTGAGGCGAGTGTTTGTGGATATCGTGCTCTCAAGCTAACTGGTACGAAGTGTATACATGAGCACATGTGCTTTTCTCATGTCAAGAAGTGTCACAAAGGAGGATAGAACATCAATAATGTGTCCAACTACGTTATCGTCATTATCAGCTGACAAGTAGGAGTGACACGAATAAACACGTGAGGTGGACCAGCGAGCTTCGTGCTCCTTACATTGTAACTTGGAGACTTTCGACAGACGACAGTCACTCGGCATTCTACAAATGTCCCACTTGATTCATTAATTAAATTTGTTAAAAACTTCCAGTAATACTTCCGTATGGATTGTTATGTGGTTTCTCTATTAAATGGACTAAGAATGTAAATACAATGATTATTGTAATATCTCCAGTTTTCTAACAATGGCTTCCTTAATGAACAACTCTTTGTTGTCTGGTATTTAGATAACGTTATCCCCGACATCGACACTCCGGTATATATAGAGAGTGACGCCTTAGACCGCGCGATCATAAAATTGGGTCAGACAAGTTGGTGAATACAATCAATATTAAATAACTATAGCACCTGCTCCAGTGGCTGTATGGTCCAAGGTGTCGCTCTCGCAATAGACTAGACACGATGACTGGGATATTGTGGTCAGTTGTACTGAGGGGGGTTCCCCTAGATTATTTTCCAATCTTCCTCCATTGTGTTTCGAGTACACATCCTCTTTAAGTTGTTCCATCACTTCTTTACCTTACGTGTGTAACTTGGAGTTCGTGGGTGGGTAGTAAGACTAGGAACAAGTAACAAAATGTAAAAAAATAATTCTAAACCTTGAACCGAAGCAGGCAATGTTGGATTTCATTTTACATTTGTTATTACTCCGTCTTCTTACCAATTAGGTTGTACACTAATATCACGGTAGTGAAAGAGAAAGGTAGAGCTCTACAGGAAATGTACTCACATTTGCGTGGAAGGATAGTGAGAATCCGTTTAGGAAAATCATTCCTAAGTAAACCAACTAAAACTAGGCCTACCCCCGGATATCCAGTTGACACGAACGTGACGCGTTAAATCATGCGACTGACGATGCAGGTCAACTTAAATTTAACCTTTATTATGATAATACACTTATAATTAATTTTTAATAATAAATATTTATTTAAGACCTTAGGCAAGTAAAATCTTAGAGAATTAAATTTAACGTATGCAAAAAGAAGATAAATATTATTACTGTCTATAAGTGTCTCCTTCCTTGACTTTCTGACGTGCCCTTGTTTTCCTCTTATCTCTGTCTTGAGGTCGCTCGTGAATTTTTAATATTTCCATTTGTAGTGTCGCATGAAATGTTCTACAAATTGTCTCTAATACATTTATGGCTTCATAATCCGGGGCTGTTTGATACAGGGTCTCGTCAACATTTCACCACAGGATACTGAAAACCCCGAGGTTATACAGCAAGGGTCAGAAACCTGTCCATTTTAGGGCAATTCTCAGTCAATCACTCACGGAAATTACGTCGTCACTACAAGCAGATCTTTGAGCCTCCTAAACTAGGGAACGAATCCAATCACTTATATGTAATATTTGACTGCCCAAAATAGCCATGATCGGTCCCAATCGACAATAATATTATGAGAAATTTAAACGGTCTCATATGAACAGTTACCCTTTATTTTCCAATAAAGTTTCCTATAAGAGTGTTGATATAAGTTTTGGAGGAAAGGTTGAACTCTAGACATAACTCTAAATGTGTCTGTCGCCATCGAGAGATGACTTCTTCTGTTGTGCTTATTTTTCATAGTGCAGGGTATAGGGGCTCGTCATCGAGCGAAGCAGTGTCGACATTTTTTTTTTATGAAACGTCTTTGCAAGTCTCCTTGGCAACGAAGAGTTTGAAAAGATCAAAAAAACAAATGATAGGGCTTAATCCAGTTTGAAACTCTTTGAAGAATAGTTCCATAAAACTCCACCCACAAAGCGAATAGTGTTGTTTTAGTAAGCAAACTAAGGCAAACACGATCAGTTGTTTGTCGACAAAAATACTGTTCTGTGAGAACATGCTCATCCACGGATAATGAGATGTTCTCCAATCACCAGCGATTTATTGTTACTAGTGTAAACAGACCTGGACAGCACTCGTGCGAGAAATGTCGCGTAACTGTAGCCTTACATCTGTTCAGACACTTGTTCATGAATTAGGAGCATTTTACTGTTAGTCATCAGTAACTAGTCGGACAAGTTCTGTGCTTGCACTTTGAATAATGTGTATGAAGATGAACATGAACATGTTCTCTCCAATAATTGGTCGTATAATGAATGTCACGTTACGTTGTGTGAACAATCAAACCACCAAATTTCTCAGTTTAGAACGACCTACTGGTATTATTGCACGTCCTCTACACCCCGAAATATTACTATCTGGTTTGCCATGGCCTCATTGGATCATACTTTATATTAAAATGGCCGGGCAATAAGTTAGTCAGGAAATATACCCCTTACCCTTTGTGTAAGATATCAGAACAAGTTTTGGGTCTGGAAATTTGCTTGTCAGAAAACAGGGGTCAGCAAGATGGCTAGACAGAACTCACCCCTGGGGATACATCGGGGCTTCAACAACACATTTATGAACGTCTAATCTCCAGTGGCACGGGGTATCCACGTCACATACCAGCGACGCTTCCTTGTGGGTCATTTTAAGGAACGCGTACACCGCAATTAACGGTCTCGTGATATTGTCCAGTTGAAAGCCAACATCAGACTAGTGCTGTAGCAATGTCTGTAAACCTCCAGTTGGATGGTTCATACCAACAGAATGCGTTTCCCCTTACAAGTACGATCGCTTTTTTTTGTATTTACTTTTCTTTTATCTTGACTTTTTATTCATGGTACTTTAAACTTTCGGAAATTATACTTTATTTACTGCCTTTTCACTATCCAGCATCTGAATGGTTTATTGTTACAAAGTTTGAAGGTTCAGTGATACTTGTCATACGTAGAATACATGGCTCATCATCGCTTTCTGAACGTATATCATGCGTTTACAGTTTTATACTATCGACTACAAACAATAACTATCTTTATCACCCCATATATTAGCTAAACTAATGGAGTAGGAATGAGTAAGGTAGGCTTTAAAGAAAATGTGCCCGCATTTTAGTGGAGGGAAAATGGGAAATCATTTAACAAATAAACAAGCTCAGTTTACCCAACCAGAGTTCGAAACCCGATCTCCTGGCACGAACAATCCAGTTATAAAACATTGACGCATTAGACAATGCAATCACCAATGTGGGTTGGAGTAATTCGAGTACACAAGACTATTTTAATCAAGTTTCCAGCGGTTGTGTGAAAATCAACGTGTCATAACTAGGGGGCGGATTTATAGGCACTAACATTTTTAAAAAGGCAGGCAAATCACAAAAATAGGAACATAAATAGGCATTATAAAGTAAAAAAAGGCAATCAATAGGCACTAAAAAGAACAAATAGGTACATAAATAGGCATCAAAATACTCAACATTTGTATTATTCATTCTTAGAACCCAGCATACACTTTCCATAAAAACATATTAATTACTATTAGAGTTAATTATCAAATACTTCTCAAGATTTTCAGGTGTAAATTTTGTTCTGTTGTCTGACAAAATGTTTTATACTGTGAGAAACTTCTCTAGACTTCACATGAAGTCATCGGGCAAAACTTCAGACAAGCTATTTCAGCTGGGCTAAGCTTGACTTTTGGGAGTGATGTAGTTTGTCTTTCTAAGATGTCCGCAATACTTGCCATCACTTTCCACCCAGGGTTTCGCTGCAATACTCTGTTAAACTTGTCGACGATGGCTGTGCCAACTGAGCCAGAAGCCTGATTCAGGTTTTCTTTTATTCCCCGCATTATTCTCGCAGCTTTCACAAGAGGAAAATCCCTCACCTCTAAAACTGTGATTGCTCCAGGAAGATTTCCAAAATTGCTTTTTACGTATGTCAGATCCGCACTGACACTTGAGCAGGAGATGGCACATTTGCTTCTGTAATGGCGACAGCTTGTTTCTCGTCAAATGTTTGGACTACATACAAGCAAAACTGTTGGTATAGCAAAACTCACCATTCTTCCAATATATTGTGTTCTACAAGCATAACCATTAAATCAATTTTTTCCCCAATAATGTGAACGGACAGGTGGAATCAATAAAACTAGTGGTAAACGTCCACTGCAATTTCAATTTGGAAACGCATCTAAATATAGTGTATTATATAATACCTTTTGAATGTCACTCAGGAAATCTGCATAATACACCGCAGCATGGAGCCATGCACCCCAACGCGGTAACACTGGTTGTGGTGGCGGAGGTGTGTTGGGCAGGACGGCCTTAAATGAGAAGATTCGTTATGGAGCCTTCAAAAACACTTTCTTGACTGTGGAAATAATAGCGTTAACATTTGGAAAACGTGATCTAATATCTTCTGCAACCGTATGAACAACATGCGCCAGACAAGTCACGTGATTTAGCTTGGTGTAGAATACTTTTAAGCTCGCAGCTGCTTTCTACATGTAGGCCGCACTGTCTGTCAGCAACACCAAACACCTTTCATCGTTGTTTTCTGTTGGCCACAGGACACCTAATATAAACAAAATAACTTATTTATAATTTTTACACGACTAACACTGCGAATCATTAAATTAACACATTATATCTTGTGCAATTACATTATATACTTACGCAAAGCATCACGAACAACTTTGGCAATTGTCGAGCTGTTGGTTGCTTCAAGCATCTTTGAAACAACCAAGTGAGGTTTCCCAGGACCCGGAGAGTCTAGTTTTACAACAACAACATTTGCAACATGTCTGCCACAGTGGTCTGTGGTTTCCAACAGTAGCCCAGATGTAGATTCTCCAATATCTTCTCGGATTTTCTCAACTGTCTTAAACGAAATAAAGATAATGTTTACTGTAAATAGTTTAAATCAACACAATTCAGCTAATATTTTTTAATAACAGAAAGAAAGAAACTGTTATTGTAAAAAACTTACGGATAAATGGGTTGAATGCAAGTAGTGTTTCCTCAGAGTTAATTCGTCTGGTATCTTCATGTTGGTGTATTTGTTGAGAAAAGCATTGAAATCTGGATTCTCCAGCTTATTCCTAGGAATATTTGCAGCTACCATCGCAGAGCACAAGTCAACAGAAAATTGCTCTTGGGTTTTATCGGTATCGTTAACTTTAGGAAAAAATTGTTGAGATCCTGTTTTCTTTCTGCAATTCTTCATATGTATTGCAGTATTTATGTGTTGTTCTAGGTGATACTTCTTCTCGCATTTTACCTAAAAATGGAAATTTTCACCCAGTAATATATTTGGATTCTACAAATTAACAAAACATCACCTAACAAGAGAGCTAAGATTGATTTTTTTTTTATCGTAATGTTACGCTTTGGTAAATATTTCCACTTTGTTGTTGAAATCCTTCAATAAGAAATGAAACCTAGTTTGAACAATAGCAAATAATTGTGATTTAATTTTAAACAGTAGACACTATATTTATTAAAAACCTTGACTTTCAAAATTCATAATTTCATCCCCCCTTTTGAAAAGATGACTTACCTCTTTGGAAATTGGCTGACAAAAAATTATTTTGCCATCCGCTGTGAAATTCCTATCACCACCAATCCATTATTTGAATAATACACTTGTACACGATTTATCTTTAGGCATTTTCTACTAGTTCTATAATTTACACTGAGTCCAATAATAAGAAATATTAATGAACAGATATGCACATCTAACAACAGCGTAATATACACAACCACAGAATGAACTGACATTGCTGTGTGTGCTAGAAGGAAATATTTGTTGCCGGACTGACCTGTCTGAACCAATAAGACCACTGGACACGTGGGTTCTTCCTACCTATCACGAGTATCCACGTGGAGTAACCCAAGGAACGTAGGAGGGGGGGGTCGCAAGTATTTAGAAATAAAAAAAGGGTGAGAGGAAGAGAGAGATAGAAAAAGGCACTTTAAGGCTCTCATTTGTAAAATAAGTACTAAACAGTGAAATAGGCATTTATAGGCACTATAAAAGTTATTACATTATCTTCGCAATCATCGAAAATAAACTTATGCCTCAAAAGCCTACTTTTCAAATCATAGGAATTAAAAAGGCATTTAGGGCAAAATCCGCCCCCTAGTCATAACCTCAATACATCTCAGTTCGACCCGAAAGATCAAACAGATGGAATTAATGATATTGACTTTTTCTCTGATAACTATCAGTTCCTTTCAATGCTAAGTTCAAATAATACTTTAGTGTTCTTTATTCATTCCCCAAGCTTTTGTTTTGAGTTTCCCCCCCCCTTTCTATTCTCTTTCCTTCTCTTAACTTTGGAAAGTTGGATTCCCTGACTGCTGTTTGTTCGTGCACGAACAATTTCAAAACGACCTTTTGAATTCGTTACTTAAAAAAAAGATTAACTTAAAATGCGAGTTCAAATAGAGGTTACGTGCCATTTTCTACCACGGGGTGAAAAATACTTCAACAACAAAAAAACCTGGAACACAGAGTGCTTGGTAGTGTTCCATTATTAATACAACCTGGCTCACTTGGAACACAGTAGTGCTTGGTAGTGTTCCATTATAAATACAACCTAGCTTACCTGGAACACAGAGTGCTTGGTAGTGTTCCATTATAAATACAACCTAACTCACCTGGAACACAGAGTGCTTGGTAGTGTTCCATTATAAATACAACCCTAGCTCACCTGGAACACAGAGTGCTTGGTAGTGTTCCATTATAAATACAACCTGGCTTACCTGGAACACAGAGTGCTTGGTAGTGTTCCATTATAAATACAACCTGGCTCACTTGGAACACAGAGTGCTTGGTAGTGTTCCATTATAAATACAACATAGCTCACTTGGAACACAGAGTGCTTGATAGTGTTCCATTATAAATACAACCTAGCTCACCTGGAACACAGAGTGCTTGGTAGTGTTCCATTATAAATACAACCTAGCTCACTTGGAACACAGAGTGTTTGGTAGTGTTCCATTATAAATACAACCCTAGCTCCTTAATACCCCCAATGATTGTATTCTATGTTTAAAGTCATGAGTTGCTAAGATGTTGTATTTAAATATTTGTTTATATTCTGAAAAGTGAAAGTGACACCTGGACACGGGAGTCGAACACGGGACCTTTGGCTTAGTACGCCAATGCTCTACCCACTGAGCTATCCAGGAATCGTCCCGTGCTCAGGGTCAATCCTCAATCATAGTTTCAATTTTCAGCATATGATGTATTGATGGAGTAATCCTCACTAAAAACATTAGTATTAGCTTTGGCTATTTGATTCTTATTTGTTTGTAGCTTGTGTTTGTATTGAGTCAAAAAGGGCCTCTTCGAGAATGATTATAGTTGTGACATTCGTACTTTTAAGGGGGTAATGTTTAATATTTTAAAGTGCTTGATATCGGTACTCTCGGGCCTCCAGACTAAAGGTCAAGCAAGTGGTGATCAATCCGTGAGTCATATCCAGTCAATGTACTTTTAAGGTCAAATTAAGTAAATATGTTTAACGTTAGCCGAAGTTTAATCTGCAATTTCTATTTGGATTTGATATTGGAATATATATTATAGTTTCTCCTTGCTTTTGAAGTACAAATAGCATGACTACAAATTAGAATGATTAAATAAATCATGTTTTTATTTGAAATTTTTTAACAGTTTTCAAGTTAAACAGATGTACGCACCTCTATAGTGGTTCCTCTACAATTTCACCAAAGATCAGCTCGCTCTGTGATTGAGAAATAATAAAAACTATCTATACATATATACAGACACCATTGTGCTTTAAGAATACAGATGGGCACACCTCGAGGAATAATCAGGACTTTTATGTTACCCATCAAATTATTTGTATTTCACTGATATGAGATTTATGAAAGTTCAAATTATATGTGGAAAAATTATAACAAGTGTTTGGGAGAGTGCTTTAAATGTTACATAGCACTGTTTACTTGTTTTTCAGGAAACACTAAATGAAGGGTTGTTTATTGATGAGAAATATTTGTTCCAAACTATATGAGATATTCTGTAATATTGTGTCGAAGGCGTTAATTGCGTTCGAGATTAACTTTAAACCATGCTTTTCCTTTATTTGTACAAGATCGAAATAATTATTTAACAATTATTTTAATATAGTACAACAAAATATTGTTAATAGATACAACAAGACCCATTAGTTTGTCTCTACTTATGAAATAAACTCTTTTCATAAAACTCTGATAAATGGCTGGAGTATCTTTTTAATACCAAGGCTTTGTTCCATTGGATTCATCAAGGGTGGAATTTTACCATCCTCGTAAAGGGGAATGCTGGTACATATATACTGTTACAGACCTATCTTATCAAAGGGTTATATGCAAGAACAAGGCTGAGTGTTTGTTTAGTGTGAGTGTAGTTAGAGTGACGAGATCTACTTATTAGAGAAGTGTGTGAACTAGCAAATGACGTCAGAGCATAAGTCTTGAATTAGCGCTGGACCAAACAATGCACCAACACTAAAACAAGGGCTAGTCTCGTTTTTCTTATGCCCTAGATCATAGACATTACTAGCACTGGAGCGAAAAGGAGGTAAATAATATTAACCCATTTAGTAGGTTTATCTAAAAAATTAAATCAATTTAACGATATCTGGAAAGGATTTAGCCAACACCCGCATTGTTTTTACCAACACATAGTCAGCTTTTACTGCCATGCAGTGAATTCATTCAATTATATAAACTCAGCTATTTCATCCTCTTCGCCCCCCCCCTCCCCCCACTCATTGTTAATTTTCACCCCTGGCCCGACCCAATTTCGACCAAATTGTGAAAATCTCCCGGCCCATCCCCACCAGCATGAAGAGGTGGAATAAGAGACAGCTGTTACCGAAGGGTCACGGACCAGCAAAATGAACTGTCGGGGGTCTGTGAAGTTTGTTTAATAATCCGGAAACCGTATGATTGTGAAAATAAAAACTTAAACTCGCCATGAAAATAAAGAACTCCAATTCGTTATTTCTGCTCTCCGCGTTAATCCTTTGGTTTACCTCCTTCCACGCTGTCGTATTGTTTTAAACATTGATTTACTTTATATTTTTTTCCCAATTAAAAAAATGAGGTTACAGTTAGCTAATTATATTTTTGAAAGCATTGAAATGGTCGGTTTGATGGACACGTAGCTATTCTTAATAAGGCTAATTTTATTTATCTTCCCACGAGAGAAGTAATTAAGCAATTAAGTTAAAAATCGTGGCCTTGACCGGAAAATGATTCCTGAAACTATTAATGATTTACTGATATAACAATACAAACTATTATATATTATACTCTTGCGAGACAAATCTCTAGCACACTGGTAAAACTATATAAAGATATAATAATATTAATGACTAGGAAAATCAGTGAATTTATTTAAAAAGCTATTCTTTGGAGTCAGTCCACATTTGGTAAAATATGTATTCAGAGTTGAATATTTCTGATCACATGAATTAATAATAATATTTAGCACCGCGTCTTACTACCCGTTCGGGTTATACGCTTTAAGTACTAATTACGCTAATGGATTAGGAATTGGGGAGGTTGAATTAGAGGAAGTGAACCCGCATTTGCGTAGAGGGAGAGTGGAAAACAATTTAGGAAAAACCACCCCCAGTTCACCCGACAAAGATTCGAACCTCGATCTCCCCGTCCTCAGTAGTCGAGCTCAACACGACAAGCGCGTTAGCCAACTACGCCACACATGAATTAATAAACACAATGTATTGTCTTTGTATGTAAGGAGAATGTACAAACTTTAGTATTATTTATCAATTCGCACCGGTGGACACGCAGACTAAATGTTAGGCTCATACAGTTCGGTTTGCCGCTGATGCAGATATTAGGGTGCAAATCCCTGCTGGGTATAACGGAAGTGATTTATTACTGAACTGATGTGTAAACTATCTCTCTCTCTTTCTACTGTACACATGATAAACTATATCTCTATTTTCCTCATAAGGGACATTTGGAGCATCTTTTATAAAATACAAAGGTGACCTGGTGGTCTAGGGGTAAGGTGTCAGACTTCTGTGCTGGCGGCCGGGGTTCAATCCTCGGTCCCGGCACAGATTTATCGGATTCCACGTTAAACTGTAGGTCCTCCATTTCATCTCACAATCATCCTACCATTACACATTAGTGTAAGTGCGTACAACCCGAACGGGTAGTAAGGCGCGGTGCTAATAATAATAATAATAATATAAAATACAAGGTCAACAATGGAACAAAGTAAACATGGTTTGTATTTTCCATACTTGTTAGTGAGGTAATGACAGAAAGGCTTCCCAACATTTTACACCTAATGGTCCAAACATATGAGGGTATTCGTGCACAGAGAAAATTGTCCTTAAGAGATAATCAAAATTTAATACGCCGAGATTTTATTTTTACAAAATGGATAACGTATTTTCTTTCTGCCAGATATACCACTTATTAAGAAAATTTGAATATATAGGTGGATAATGGTTGAGCGTCTAAACAATTTAAAAAAATCATATCATAATTTCATTAAGATAAGGAAATTCCAAAAAGACTAGGGAAATTCCGACATAAGTTATATTCAAGTGAGTTGGAGTAAGATAAAGTGATCTCTCTACTAAACGAGGAGGATAAAAACCTATCAGAGGTTTGTGTAAGTCCCATAAAAAAAAGGCCACATATAGGTTGTTTGAACCAAAATTAATACATAATCCCTGTACACCTACATCCGGAAACCTTTGCAAATACCATTAAATTGTGTCTAAAGTTTTGTCGTACAGTGCCGGGATAGCAAAGCTGTTAGAGCATGTGTGTACAACAGGCTGCATAAGAGCTAGGCGCTGCACACCTCGATATCTTGGAGCACGCCAGCAGTAAATACCACAGTTAATAGTAAACAACACACCAGTCCATCTAAACATGTGAATATGTTTTGAGGGTTATCATTGACGGTCCTACATCACAGAAAGTGATTGCTGACCATTATTGCATGTGCAGTGCTGCGTGCCTAACTCCTAGGCATGCTCTTTTATTCCTAACATTCTTAGTGTTTATCTTTTTCTCACATTCGTCTATCACATTTAGCCAGGCCTTAAATGTCCTATCCCTTCCTTTTGAGCCACACACTCTACCTTCATATATTTGCTTCTTCACTCGATCCACACTCATACTCTGAACAAGCTCAAACCAACGTAAGGCGCTTCTTTAATATATTCTTCTTGACTTACCTTTAAACCACATTCCTTCAGGTCCCATTCATTACTGACTTTGTCCATACGAGTTTCTCCACGTACCTCTCTTAGACATCTCATCCCTGCTGT
This sequence comes from Timema shepardi, assembly GCA_902151425.1. Taxonomy (NCBI): domain Eukaryota; kingdom Metazoa; phylum Arthropoda; class Insecta; order Phasmatodea; family Timematidae; genus Timema; species Timema shepardi. The sequence continues at coordinate 49,759 of CABFVX010004502.1, read as the reverse complement.
ATTCTCCTTGCTCGTGTGTTTCTCCTGACAAACCCACAACCAATAACACAATATTGCTGTTAACACACCTTTATATACCGCCATCTTTGTCTCTTTCGATACTACTTCATTCCTTGCAATAGTCCACATACATACAACTACTCTCCGGGATTCACTAACTCGTTTGTAAATTTAACCATCTATGATTCCATTTTTATAGAAAATTCTGCCCAGATACACAAAACCATTTTCTGGTTCTAAAAGTTTTCCATTTATACTAAACTGACAATCATTTCCTGATCCATCATTATCAAAAACTATCACCTTGGTCTTGGAAACCTTTAAACTAAGATCCATTCTGACGGTCACGACATTCAAATGGTTTCATCCATTCTGCAAGTCACTTTCATTCTCAGCCATTAATATGGCATCATCTGCACATAACAGCTCTCTCACATTCACATGGTCCAATTGTACACCAAACGTGTGTTTACAAGCTTCCCTCATACGTTTATCCATGAATACATTAAACCACTATAGAGACATAGCACGAGCTGGTCTAACACCCTGTTGAATAATTTGCTCATAGCTCCATCCACCTTACTACAAGCGTTACTTCCACCATTCACCACCATGATTGCATTTACTAACCATGCAGCCACACTATAATATATACGAACATTCCATAACAGACTCCTATTCACACAATCATACGCTTTCTCCAGACCAATGAATAAACAATAAACTTAATTCCACTTGTTGCAATGCAAATATCTGGTCCGTCCATTCATCCAAACCTGGCGCAAGACCACTGAAGTGTTGGCCTGTCAGTATTTGTTTTGTGAAGTGTTGGCCTGTCAGTGTTTGTTTTGTGAAGTGTTGGCCTGTCAGTGTTTGTTTTGTGAAGTGTTGGCCTGTCAGTATTTGTTCTGTGAAGTGTTGGCCTGTCAGTAATTGTTTTGTGAAGTGTTGGCCTGTCGGTGTTTGTTTTGTGAAGTGTTGGACTGTCAGTATTTGTTTTGTGAAGTGCGGCCCTCACGATCACATGTGTTCGACACTCCTGGTTCAGACATGATACTAATGATGCGAGTGAAAGAGATGTCAGAACCACGTCTTATGCCCTCTCAAGCAAGTTGTGGTATTATACAGGGTGTCCACAATGTTACTGTGCAGAAGTACCACGCACCTCATGTACGACAGATGTTGGACATATCTCCCACAGGCCTGAAGACATGTCTGGACACGTCTCTTCATCTGATATGGTGAGGCATGTTTAGACATGTCTTCAGGCCTGTGGGAGATATTTCCAACATCTGTTGTAGGAAGAACTGCTACAAGGGACATGATACTTTGCTACACGGTAACCTTGTGATGGACAATCAATATACTATTCTAGACAATAGACACAGTCTAACAAACAACCCACGACTTACCGACTATATGATCCTTGCCAAGCAACAAGCGTAGACCATAAATTTAGTTTTACAATTAGCTATATAAACTGTTATTAATTAAAAATCTTTGAGAGATATAACCTTTGTTATTTTAACACTCAATAGCTATCTTTAAAAATGTTGGTATATTTAATTAACAAAGGATAAAACAACAATCCCACAATTTAAAAGAAACGTTACATAAATAATCAAAAAACTCCGCTTTCTCAAATTATTCTGGCCAACTCTTAACTGCCACCCAATCCTCGCTCATGTGACGGTAGTTCTTCTCCCCGACACGCTAACCCTCCTTTTAATTTCTGAGTAGAACCAGTAGCGGTAGTAGACCCACTTCCGCACTTTTCTTAATTTCTATCCTTTGTACATGTCGCCGCCCAGCCCACACCGACATTCCGCCCTTTGGGACCCACAAGGGGAGGGGCAGGGGGAGGAAGGTCGGCTAGCAGAATGGCAATTTTCAAATAAAAAAATGCTACGAGGAAAATTACAGTTGGTTTTAACCCGCGCCTCTGCTTCCCGTCAGCTTTGTCCAGCCCCGGCGAGACAAAGACAGAGACTCTAGTGACGTCATAAGAGAGACGGAGAAACAAGGGCGTAAGTGTCATACTCTCACCGTGATACCAACATGTCTTGGTAACCGTTCGTCCTATACACATACATTGATCCATTCTGACAGAATAGGCCTGAGAAAGGTTTAATTTTAGAGTAAAAGTAACACGACGCGTTAGACCATGTGACCACCGGCTACCATACACTGCTCCTATAAAACCCTGTGTCCCGGCTGACCTTATGTCTGAGCTCCAGTGATGTGGACATGATAGGAAGCGATCAAAATGTCGATCTTAGACCTGTATGAACATCATCTCCACACGTGACGGTACACTGTATGTGTGCCTATATGTGGTCTACTCTTCCTGTCACACACTACTACTCAGGGGGAGATTAGTCGTAATGTTCACCTTATCGGGGAATCATACAACTGTAACAGAATGTAAACTGTGGAGAAAAGTACAAATATCCTTCCACATATGTATAGCATATTTTGTGTCCTCTAAAAAATTACAGTAATTATTTAAAAATCCAAAACCATTAAATGGTAAAGCTATCATTGTTTTCCTTAGAAATATTTATTGTTAATATTATGATTTTTACTACAATCAAATTTTAATTCGTGATTTATATTAAAATTATCTGTATTTATGAAAGAAGAATCATGGAATTCGTGAAACAAAGCTTACTAAACATTGCGTAACATTTCGTTGGGGTATTTCAAAAGTTGAGTTTATTTTTAATATTTAATCTTGTGAACAATTAATTTGAGAGAATTTTTAAAAATATAAACGCACATCATTACTCAACTACGTCAAAATATGTAATACACGTATTTAAAATAATTATATACGCGAGTTAAACTTTTATCATAATTATTATACTCAATTCTCCGTATTTGATTGTATTTGAACATTTTTTATTATATTTTATGAAATAGCTGCCTCACTCACTATTAATTAGTATTTTGAAGTATTGTTTTATTTATACCCTAAACACTTCTACATAATTTTTGTTCCATTATATTTGTATTAAATGCAATAAGTTTAATTATTTTTAAGGTAACTAGATAAATACTTTATTAAAGTTATTTTAAAAATTATATAAAATTTACAAATAATGTTGTGTGTCACACTTATAAACACTTAGGGTTATTTATATTGGCGTGGACTCCATACCAAGACAATGTTCTATTGACGAGATTTAGTAGGATACCCACAGGGGCTTACCTAAATAATGTCGGTAATTTCCAAACTGTTACACAATCAACTAGACATGGCATGCAAGAGAGCTAAGCCAGAATACAAGACTTGTATCTTCCTGGTCTTGGCTGAGGTGGGCGAGAAGGATGTTACTAGGTTTCATACAACACACGGCTACCAGATAGTTCATCTCGGCGCTCTGAACAGGAGGATGTTACAAGGTTTCATACAACACACGGCTACCAGATAGTTCATCTCGGCGCTCTGAACAGGATACAGGACTTGACCACTGGTTGTATGAACTGGAGTTCCTAGTGATCTCAGTTGTTGAATAGGGTGGACATTCTGTGAGGAAGTGCCGCAATAGCTTTAAGCAAGTGAGAGTGAGAGTGGAAGAGATGCAGCATAAAATTGTGAAAGATTTCTGGGAGAAAAATTCATTTCACAAGAGCATTAATGGAATGTCGAAATAAATGCAAATGATATAGAAATTGCTTCGAACAAAATAAAATGCCGTAGTTGATTGCACGAAAGACGTGTGTGGATCGAAGGTGGTGGGAAAATTAGAAAGAGGTGCATGTTGGCATGAACAGTTGAATGAAGCTACGAGAGAAAATAAAGAGGAATACAAAGGAAGAAGTAGTATCTAAAGAGGCAAGAAGAGCAGTACATTTCTTACGGACGTGAAACGTGGTTTGTCAGGAGAGATACAAGAGCAAGGTGAGTGCTGTCGGAATGAGATATCTAAGAAATGTATTTGGGAAAACTCGTATGGACAGTCGGTAATGAAGGGGTGCTGAAGGGGTGTGGTTTGAAAGGGAATACAATATGTAAACATGAATAAGAAGAGCCTTACGTTGGTTTGAGCATGTTGAGAGGATGAGTGGATCGAGTGACGAAGGAAATATATGAAGGTAGAGTGTGTGGATCAAAAGGAAGGGGTAGGACAACTAAGACGAGGCTAGATTTTCTAGACAAATATGTGAAAAAGAGAAACATTGATTTGGTGTATGGGTGTTGTTGAAGTAAGGACAGGGAAGTGTGGAGAAAGTTTGTGAGGCTGGAATAACTAGGAGTGGTTTTTTGAGCTGTATGCATAGTTTATTGCCCACCTATTAAGGAACGGCGTGATTAGGTATTTGTATGTTTTACCACTTTTTAAACATTTAGATTGATCCTATGCCCAGTTCCACACAGTAGCCATTATTCTAAGGCTGAGTTTATGCTCGACACTTGATGTCATCAGAGGTATAATGGACATGTGAGGTAATCGGATATATGATGGACATGTTAGATCATCAGAGTTATGATAAACATGTCCACTACGACTATGTCAGTGTCCTCCAAGCAACTGAAACTACATATCCTCGAAAAGTCTACATCCCTTTATAAATACGTGAGAAGTCAGAAAGGACAACAAGAGGTTATGGTACCAAAATATAGAATACTTGTGTTATTCTGTACTGCCAATTTTACAAGCTTGGGCTTTATTCGTAATCCTGTGCCCATGAAACATTTATATTACAAGTATGTATATTGAGGGTGCAATATCCTAAATATATGTTTATTTCAATATATTTTGTTTGAAACGCACCTCCTGTAATGTAGCATATGTGTAAATAGATAACAAAAGGCCGGTCGCCCACCAATCTGACAAAAACATTCATATGATAATACATTTAGCCATATGACAGTCCGACGAAGAATTTTACACGTTGTTCAAATCACCTAACTGACTGTCATATGACATCGAACATATGTCCGACGAAGTCCGATGGTTTTTTGCTCGTCTGACAAAACCTTCCCTGAAGCAGATAATCCTATTATTACTATTTGTTTGTTGCCTACATCAATGTTATGAGCAATCTCTCGGTTGCTGTGATGCTTTGTCTATGATTTGTGTGAAGCTTCCTAATCTTGTTTTCCATTAACAAACGAAGAAAACCAAAAGTCTCTACACTCATGCGGGTGACATTTATGTACTTCTTTTCATCTTCTCTTAATTTATTTCAAAACTTTAAAATATATATTTCTTCGTACAGAGAATACGTCCAACACTTTATTTGTCTGGCCTGTTCTTCCAATATCAGAAATAACAAATATTTAAAAGTAAAAGATCTATATAAAATCTTCACATGACGCCATCGCAGTAACTGGGATTGAATTTTTGGTCCGTACTTTGTGACATCATCGTCGCTCACTGTGTCTAACAATTTAAAATGGCATGACATTGTCATACGACACCATGGGACGTGACCACCACACACTGTATCGTCCGTTAGCTGGCTTTGCTTCCAGCGTCAACGTACTTTGCATTAACAGCTGGCAACACTTTTCCTTTTATCAAGCTAGAGGCAGAAATTGATGAAATATATTTCAAGAACGATAGAATTCACGAGTGAAACTTACTCATATATTTTTATTTTCCAAACAGCTGATTACAAATCACGTTATTAATTTTCCAACAAAGACACTTAACCTAATATTATTTAATAAATATCTTGCATCATTTTGTTTGTCTTCGGTTTGAAATGAACAAAAACTAATTTTGTAAGCCATTATTACATAAACAAAATATTTTAGTTAAAAAAATCGCAATAAAAACGTATATTAAAAAATAGTAAGTTAAATATATCTCTCAGAGGAAAATGAATTTGAATGAGAAGTCGGCCAACAAAGAAACAATGTTTTATTAAGATGTAGACTTTATGAGCCAATGATTTATTCGTCTTTTATTTTGGTCACATGACTACGATACTAGAACGAATGTGTCAGATCCTATTGGATAAGGACACTTTCAACCATTTATAATGTACGCCTCCCTTTATTATATTTATTTTACACTAATTGTTTTATTTTAGAACAATATATATATATATAT
>CABFVX010004502.1:32009-43669 GCA_902151425.1 Timema shepardi | reverse complement strand
ATATATATATATATATATATATATATATATATATATATATATATATATATATATATATATATTATGCTTAAGATTTTGTCTCGAAAACAACACTTTTCAAATAGTTTACTAATATTTTTTATTTGTGCTTTCATTATAATTTATAACAACTCTCGCCTTTTCCAAAAATAGGCCTACAGCAAGGTGTTCAAATAGTTATTTTGTTAATGTGGTCTTAGATTGGGTAAAGATCTCCTTCTATCTTCACGGTACTCGACCTTAACATACGGTTTATGTGTTTATTTTGTTATTCTAGCGTCGACAATTTCTCACGTTTGAGCAGGAATCAAATATTATTTTGTGTGAATTAGTTAGAAAATCAAACCGGCCATTTAAATTTGATTGAAGCGTTCTAGAACTCCCAAAAATAGTGTTTAGCCCCTGCATGTTCTATTCTCAACAGCAACTTTGTGTTTGGACATTAATCCCCCTGTTTAACAATATGAAGGTAACGAGAGGGAGGTTTGGAGGGTTGAAAATAAGGGTGAGACTCTAGTTAGACGTGAGTGTTTGTAGTTTATTCACTCCAGGACAACATACCTAGGCCAAGTTTAACTGTACATTAATATAAAGCTATCGCCTATTTATAATATAGATAGGGGTTCTATCCAGTCTTGGTTTCAATTCTCCGTGCGACCCGATTCGGTGGTCATATGGTCTAAGTCGCTACTCTTGCAGTAGACTAGTCTGCCAATGACAGGGAAATCGATGTTCGAATCATTATTATTATTATTATTATTAGCACCGCGTCTTACTACCCGTTCGGGTTATACGCAATGTTCGAATCTCTGTCGGGTGTACTGACCTGATCAGGCCAATACGCCAATATGATAATGAGGTAGGGATAAGAAAGGAATTGTTTTAGATGTAGCTAACCCGCATTTGTGTGGAAGGAGAGATGGAAACAATTTGGGAGAATCCATCGTCAGACCCAACCAGTTAATCGAACCCCGGTCTCCCGGTCTTCAGCATGATAATAAAATATCTCTAGAGTATAAATACAGAGTGTAATTTACTGGTGGTTTAGGGGTAAGATGTCAGACTTCTGTGCTGGCGGCCGGGGTTCAATCCCCGGTCCCGGCACAGATTTATCTGATTACCAAACCCTTCCTTCACCTCTGACAAGACATCTTGTGAATGTGGGGAATGCCAGGCCTCCACCGTGGTTCGTATTCCACGTTAAACTGTAGGTCCTCCATTTCATCTCACAATCACCCTACCATTACACATTAGCGTAAGTGCGTATAACCCGAACGGGTAGTAATACGTGGTGCTAATAATAATAATAATAATAATAATAATAATAATAATAATAATAATAATCTACTCCACACGATAATATCAACAGTTGTTGAATATCTGTCATGAAAAGGAAAAGTTGTCAATAATTTCCAGAACACCCGTTGACAGGGCCCCGTGTGATTCACCTGGAGGAATATTTGATTTATTTTAATACGAATAATGTTTTTATTAAAAACTGCAGAAATAGTGACCTTGTCTCAGTTGAGCTGACGGCCATCTTAGCATCATCTGCCACCAGATGGCCTTGGGGTTTTTTACTCCGGTTCAGAGAGGCCGTAGAGAGGAAAGTTCCCAGTTGAAGAGAGAGAGAGAGAGAGAGTAAAGGCAAATAATAATGATCATGTAGTATTTACCCGGAAAGAGAGCGGGGAGTTTGTTAAAATATTCAGTCAGGATATAGTTCCACCGCGGTGCATTGTTGGATCTTTACGAGGTCGCAGTTAAGTTGGAATTATGTTGGTTCTCAACACAACGGCACATTTCTGTATTCTCAAAACAATTGAAGAGGAATACATTTTTAATCTGTGAAGTTATTTGAGTTTTAAACAACCGCTAGTTAGCATTATTTTAAGTTAATATTTTAATTTTTTAATACATGTTTTCATCAAATATTGTTTGTTGCTTTATTTGTTAAATAAATTTATCCTCTTTGACAAAGAAATATAAAATATTTCAAAAGTTATATTGGCATTATTCTGTTTTTTGTGTGCATCAAGTCTTACCACGCACTAGGGCTATTATTTATATTCTTGGCATTACACGGATGAGGAGGGTGCAATTTGAATGAAATGCACCCGAATTGGCACGTAGGAATAGTGGGAAATAATGTATAAAAACACACCCGACTTGGAATCCAACCCCGATCTACTCAGTCTATTGCGGGAGTGACGCGTTAAGCCATGTGACCACCGATGCAGTTATCAACATTATTATTATGAGTACTAGACACACTTGTAGTCATACAGTCTTGGGCGTAAAGCTTGTAAAGGAACCGAAAATATTGAATACCGTATAAAACATTTCACAGATTATACAAATGATGTAATGTAATTTGAAAACATTAAAATAAGTTTATTATTTATTTTAAGATTCCATAACACGACAGACTATCGGTAAATAAGGTACAAAATAATGATCGAACCAGAAAACATAACGAAATGAAGTTTTCTGAATAATTTGATTGACAACGGCGAGATTTTAATTTGTTCGGTAGTTTTTTAAATTTAAAATAGTTATTTTTCAAAGTGGGTGTATCGTTTTACCTTCTCATATCAAAATAAAGTATCGTGATAATGAACAATCGATCTCGAGATTATGACGAACAAAAGTTTCCCGGTGTGTGTGTGTGTGTGTGTGTGTAGCTCGCCCTAGCCTAGGTATGAAACTAGGTATCTATGGTTCCACAGGCTTCCTCCGTGAGAATAAGATATCTAGCCACACAATTAAGGGTAGTTTATACTTGCAGAAATGTCCTATTTCCTATAATATCTCTGCAACTGTTTGCTATATGAAATATCTTAGACTATTATTGTAAAAGTGTTAGAACTATTAAAAATAGAATATTTTATTTGGAATATTGGTTCAAAAATCCAATAGTTTCTGAGCTATGTGCAAATATTTAAATTTTTTATACAACCCTTTGAAAACATAAAAATAATGTTATTCTTTTTGGAAACAAAAATATTATTGTTTTCTTATTGTTTCTATAACATTGTATAGTATTCGATTTAATGTATTTGTTGGAGTGTTCCCGCCTAAATGTTAGTTATTTTGTTTCCCAAATATTACGAATTTTAAGTAAATGTCTCTATTTCATTATAAAAGGGAGAGAAGCTATGTGCGATGCATTGTACCATTTATTTTGATAGTGGAACTAGTCTCTAGATATAATATACTTAATAAGCTGTACTGGTTCTCTTCTCGATAATCAGTAAATTAGTATGCTATGATATTATGTATTTTGTTTCTCATTCTCTATTAACGAGAGAGGTTGTGTACTAGAGTACGTACACAATCACGTTCCGGGTCAGGTCAAAGGTCATGTCACAGGCTATTACGCTATCAAGGATACAAAGTAGATTGGCCGGTTGTAAACATGGCTCCCATCAATACAGAACTGACGATAAGTGCACTATTGAGTTTAAATTAGTCTTGTAGTTAGTCAAGGGCTACCTTTCAATGGGGCAGAGAGACGCGTCTCTGTCATCTACCAATCACAATTATAAACACAAGTAACTATAGTGTCGCCATGTTGGTATCAATAGGTGCACATATCTCCTCAGGTGCAAACTGTACCTACTAGCGCTGGTATTGGTCGTCTAGCAAATTAATATTTATTTTTACCTTTGCCCGGCACAAACTCTGGACTCGTTTTCCTCCCTTACTAATAGAGATGGAACCGTTCAAGGGCAGGTTTTGTTCAAAGTGATTCAGTTCAACTAAATAAGCAGCTCGTTCATTTGGTTCAATAGTCGAGTCGTTCATGAACTACAGCCTCCAGTTCAAGATGGACCCGCCTACTGCCAGTTCATCACCTACCCCCCCATTAATTTAAAGTTAGTTATTGTTCATTGCGTGGATCTAAACTAGGGACATGTCAAACAACGAACTCTCTTTCAACGACACGTGCCTGCCAGAGAGACTCATGGGAGAATCTCTCCCTTCATCTCTGTGACCGAGCTCGGAGGAAGAATAGAGATTGTTTAACTTGTAGCTAGCTCAGATTGAACTCGATCAACTTGTAGTTCGACTTGTTCATTTGGAAGAATCGTTAAATTTAAACTATTCCTTAGTGGACTAGACAATATCTGTATTTTCTATCCAATACATGTGTCTCTGGGAGGCGAGCGGAAGTCCTCGAGGCCAGATTGTACCAATGTGATATTTGCACTCATTGTTTAGATGGGATGGCACATTTAACACCTTTACAACATTTACTAAAATAATAATAATATATTTATAAGGTGAGTCATCTGATGTGAAGCCACCACTTTCGATAGATAACTTAGTAAAATATGTTTGTAGTTTGTAACATCCAACACTAGATCAGGGATATGGATACATGTTTGTAGTTTGTAACATCCAACACTAGATCAGGGATATGGATAGTTGTTTGATATGGGATGTTTTGTTTTAACATAAGCAAGTTTATATATCCTTTGTTTGTCGCAAAAGTGGATTTTTAAAATTCCTTGTAAGAATTATGTTTTATGATTAACTACATTTAACTAGGTCAAAATATAACTTGTAACATTTGGTTTCTCACCACTGTTCCTGGTTCGATTCCTGGTGTCACTTGATTGAATTTGTTGCGGCTGTCAGGACTGATTCCGTGGACCATTATTATCATGGGTGAAGTTATTACAAAGGGTGTCCAAACATAGTTTATTATCATGGGTGAAGTTATTAAAAAGGGTGTCCAAACATCAATTATTATCATGGGTGCAATTTTTTACAAAGGTGTCGATTCTTCATTCGGATGATGAGATACTTGACACCTAGGTTTCTCCCGAAGATTGATGAAGTAGGTGTAAGTGTGTTATTGTCGGTGACAGTGTCGACTGTTGTGTTGATAGTCCGTGTGAGATCATCGTCGTACTCGACTCTAGTCGGGGCGAGGGACTGAGGTGCACGTTTATAACTTTGGTCCACTTGGGCCCACACAGTCTACTTCTGACGGTGAGGGGTCAGGAGGGTGCAACGGGTCTCGCTTGTTAAAATAACTATCGATTCTTGGCCTTCCTACTTTACTGGTGAGCACCTAATGGATTAAGTTAATCTTCATTTCTTGTGGTTTAGTTATTTTTGATTATCGGTACCCGCTGTTAGCCACGTTGTGTCGGATACATTAGAGATACTCTAGAGATACAGTCAACTCTGGTTATAACTAACCTCTATGGACTCAAATACTTGGTTCACTTTGTCCAAAGTTCAGTAAAAATTGTTTTTTTATCTGAAAGTAGTGGCTAACGACAAACAAAATAAGAGTTAAAATACAATCACTCTTTATTGAAATCTATTAATAAATCTTACAAAAATCTGTTATATGCTGATGTATATTGTTTTAATTTATATTTTTTCCAGACCCTTCTCTAGAGTCTGTGCTTTTTCCACAATCCATGCTTTCTAACAACCTAACTGAGTATAAAAGTATAATTTGTTTAGTTTGATACACCCTACCAGAGAAAGGGATTAATGAAAACAACGACCAAATGGCCAGAGACTCTCTCACTGTCCTGTAACTCCTGTCGTGTTAATGTCTTCCTCTACTTTCTACAGACATTGCCAGCTCAATTAGTGCACTGATGGTCAAGCACAACAACTCAGATTGTAAATCGGTGCCTTCAAGTTTAAACAACCAAAAAGTTATGTTTTTACACAATTATGATGTTAGAATGACATTTATTATTGAAAGTTTCAATTTTGTTCACTAAAACCGAAGTTGAGGGTTCATTCATTATAAACGATTTTTTTTATCACACATTGAAATGTGTATGGGTTTGGACCAATGAATTATGTTCAGTGTGTTCACTACAACCAGAGTTGACTGTACTTGGATAGTATCCAGTTCCTAGGTACACTCAGTAGACAAATAAACATATTTAAAACCATATGTGGACTAATATACGTTTATAAAGGCATTTTTTGTTGAATAAAGATATTGTAACAACGTGAGAAATCGCGCATATGCTACTAAACTAGTAGTTATTAATTTTAACAACTTACTATTTGTACCGAGATTTCACAAAGTTAGATTGATAATAGTTTTACTTTAGTTATTTATAAAATAAAATAAACTATTATTATTCTTATATAACGAAACATGTTTTCCTGGTTTTGTGCTCCTTAGAAATATAAAACAAAAATTCAAACTAATGGTGTAATATTATAAAAATGTGTGTTCCCCGCAAAAGTGGTCAAACGTTTTAAGATGTATACTCTAAAATAGACTGGGTGGAAGGTAGTAAGGATGTCCTTGGCTCGAATCTTGGCCGAGTCTACTGGAGGTGATTTATCACTGTAGTGTTCCCATCCCCAATCTGCTCGAATGCGAGTGCATTTGTTTTGTGCTACTTTCCTATCGTCTTCTATGTAGATAAGTCGCAAATACTTGGTTATGAGTGTACTTATAATTTTTTTTATTCTTGATTATAATACTATTATATTTTAGCATTTATATATCTTATGGTTATGTTTAAAATCACAAACAATAGGAACTAAATTAAATGTGTTTGTGTTTATATTTATAGGAACGACTTTTAAAACTCGATTAGAAGTTAATATAAATTATAGTTTGATTTAATATTTTTAAAATCGCTATTGGTATATAAAGGATTAGCTACGTCGTATATTTTTGGAACACACGCTAGTTAAACCAGTTTGAACTATTCACCATGCAGAGTGTGAAGTTACACCGGTCGTCTGTTCCTTGAGAACTTTTCAAAGTGTCATCAAAGACTCGTCACTCGCGCTTCAGGGCGTAAGGGACGATTATAATGGTGTTCCTTGAGACACCACTGTTTGAACATTTGGGACGAATGACTCGTTTCATTGACACGCGGGTGTTTCAGTAACAACTTTTCCTAATGTTCTCCAATCTCCCTCCACGCTAGTGCGCGCACACTTCCTCGACATTCCTCCCTCTGGGGTGTGAATATGAGGGTAGCTCGGATAGGCGGTGAGACTTGGTGTGCGAGGATCTTATTAATGTGTCCAATGAGAGGCAGGCCTGGTTTCTCCTCAGGTTTATAAGGTACATACATTCTCTGTCCCTCCGAATATTGACAAGGGGTCTATATTATTGAGTCAATATTAGATTTAAAGGCATAGTCGAAGAAGAGGGCATTTCAAGAAGCCACGCGCATATTCGTTCGTAGAGATTAGGTAAACCGCAGTCGTAAAAATATAGAGGATAATTTAAATTTACGTCCACCATTTTGTTTCAAGATGTCTTCTAAAAAACATTACTTTATGAACTTTTAGGGACATGGCGGTCTAGGGGTAAGGTGTCAGTCAGACTTCTGTGTTTGGGATTCAGGGTTCAAACCCCGGTACCGGCACACACCTAACTGTTTAACAAACCCTTCCGTCACATTTGGTAAAGTGTGCTTTCACGCGTTGTGAATGACCTTTGACACAAGTACTCATATTACTTCCCGTATTCAGGTGTAATTGTGCTGTTATGACATTAACAACAAGAGTCGCTGGTGATGGTAACTTGAGGTTAGATTGGCTGCAGACTGGCAAGATATTGGCTTGCTGGTGATGGGAACTTGAGGTTAGATTGGCTGCAGACTGGCAAGATATTGGCTTGCTGGTGATGGTAACTTGAGGTTAGATTGGCTGCAGACTGGCAAGATATTGGCTTGCTGGTGATGGTAACTTGAGGTTAGATTGGCTGCAGACTGGCAAGATATTGGCTTGCTGGTGATGGTAACTTGAGGTTAGATTGGCTGCAGACTGGCAAGATATTGGCTTGCTGGTGATGGTAACTTGAGGTTAGATTGGCTGCAGACTGGCAAGATATTGGCTTGCTGGTGATGGTAACTTGAGGTTAGATTGGCTGCAGACTGGCAAGATATTGGCTTGCTGGTGATGGTAACTTGAGGTTAGATTGGCTGCAGACTGGCAAGATATTGGCTTGCTGGTGATGGTAACTTGAGGTTAGATTGGCTGCAGACTGGCAAGATATTGGCTTGCTGGTGATGGTAACTTGAGGTTAGATTGGCTGCAGACTGGCAAGATATTGGCTTGCTGGTGATGGTAACTTGAGGTTAGATTGGCTGCAGACTGGCAAGATATTGGCTTGCTGGTGATGGTAACTTGAGGTTAGATTGGCTGCAGACTGGCAAGATATTGGCTTGCTGGTGATGGTAACTTGAGGTTAGATTGGCTGCAGACTGGCAAGATATTGGCTTGCTGGTGATGGTAACTTGAGGTTAGATTGGCTGCAGACTGGCAAGATATTGGCTTGCTGGTGATGGTAACTTGAGGTTAGATTGGCTGCAGACTGGCAAGATATTGGCCTGCTGGTGATGGTAACTTGAGGTTAGATTGGCTGCAGACTGGCAAGATATTGGCTTGCTGGTGATGGTAACTTGAGGTTAGATTGGCTGCAGACTGGCAAGATATTGGCCTGCTGGTGATGGTAACTTGAGGTTAGATTGGCTGCAGACTGGCAAGATATTGGCCTGCTGGTGATAGTAACTTGAGGTTAGATTGACTGCAGACTGGCAAGATATTGGCCTGCTGGTGATGGTAACTTGAGGTTACATTGGCTGCAGACTGGCAAGATATTGGCCTGCTGGTGATGGTAACTTGAGGTTAGATTGGCTGCAGACTGGCAAGATATTGGCCTGCTTGTGATGGGAACTTGAGGTTAGATTGACTGCAGACTGGCAAGATATTGGCCTGCTGGTGATGGTAACTTGAGGTTAGATTGGCTGCAGACTGGCAAGATATTGGCTCTCTGGTGATGGGAACTTGAGGTTAGATTGACTGCAGACTGGCAAGATATTGGCCTGCTGGTGATGGGAAGGTCAATGGATGGTTGTAGAACTGGAACTAAGTTGGTTAAAACTGGATTCATTAGTTGAGAACGTGTATTTTAAATACTCCTATTAAGAATAGTAATGTTTTAGCACGTGGTAGGTACATAATTAGAGGAGGTTTTAATGGAAAGGACTGAGCTGTGTTGTAAATACAGGCTAAGTCGGGGAGCTCGTTCTGAGAAGGATACTCCGATACAGTCTAAACATGATAGAGATGGTGGAGAGCTTGCGCTGTCTACAACAGGGCTATGTTAACAAAGACAACACCTGAGAGGTGCTAATTATAGCCTGCGTGATGAATAAGGCTCGTTAGACGAAACCAAGGAATCTATTGGACACCTTGCTATCTCATTAAAAGTGGCTTTGGACTGAAATTTAGACCTATATTATAATGAAAAGGTATTCACACCTAGTTTATATTTTACCGACTGGTTATATGGGGGGTACAGATTGAGTGTTATAAACTACACTTATTGTATATATATTAGTTAAGATATGTATGTAACTATATAAAATATCTGAAAATATAATCAATATTATAACATGTTTTTTAACAAGAACTGTTGTAATCATTTTTTAAATATTAGGAATTGCTTTCTCGCGATTAAACTGCCCCTTTACTTCAAGAGGTGACGTTCTTGTCCAGTGAGATGACGTTCTTGTCCAGTGAGATGACGTTCTTGTCCAGTGAGATGACGTTCTTGTCCAGTGAGATGACGTTCTTGTCCAGTGAGATGACGTTCTTGTCCAGTGAGATGACGTTCTTGTCCAGTGAGATGACGTTCTTGTCCAGAGTGATCACGTTCGTGTCCAGTGAGATGACGTTCTTGTCCAGTGAGATGACGTTCTTGTCCAGTGAGATGACGTTCTTGTCCAGAGTGATCGCGTTCTTGTCCAGTGAGAGGATTGAACCCTTGACTGTGAAACATCCCCCCTCCCCCCTTTGCACCCTCCCTAATGAGACTCGAGAGCTAGGTGCGATCCTCCCCTCTGGGGTTCTCTATCAAAGATATCTGTTATCTACAAGGTCGACAGTCCGTACGACTGAATGTTTACTGAGAAGTAATAAGTTTTAAGCTGACAATAAGAGAAAGATGAAAAAGCTTTGACAGTGAAAAGCCCTTCCTTAACAAACAAAGAGAGAAAATTCTCTAGAAAACATAACGTTAAAAAAAGCCAAGGTAAATAAGAATCTGAATAAACGAGAAAAGATGAAGTAGATTGTAAAAAAAAAAGTTTTGTTGGAAAAACCTTTATACATAGGAGAATTTTTATACTCCTATTTCATGCGCCCTTTTTTATTATTTTTTGTATGTGCAAAGTAGAATGTGACAGGACTCTTCCATTTAAAAAAAGGAGCCGAAGAAGAGGTCCTTACGAGGCAGAGGACACATTGTGAGTGTGAATGAAATTCAAATAGCAGACTTTCAATTCACATTTTTCTCTCATCTTACTCAATTTTTTTCGCTGCTTTTTCCCTCCCACCCATTGAATTCCCAAGACTTCAACTAAAATATATAATATTTGTATTTGTAGAAAAAACTTAAGTTAAAAGAATATTTATTCAATAAATTTATATACATATTTTAAATCTTTAATTTATTATGAATAATAACGTAACAACTTTGGTGTCAGCTCTAAGCATAGCAACCGAGTGTCAGCACAACGAACCCTCTCAGTTTTCTAGACCGGATCATTCAAGTAGCTCCTCGTTTGTCCTCACGAGTTTGAGTTCCAGACTTAATATTTCACGGAACATCTAACAGTGGCAGGGCTTGAACCCGGATGTATAGCAAGGGAATCTGGTTGATTAAAATTTAAACTAACTATATTTAGATATCATATTCTGAAAATTGAAAAATGACACCTGGACACGGGAATCGAACCCGGGACCTTCGGCTTTGTACACAAATGCTCTTACCACTGAGCTATCTAGGATTCGTCCCGTGCCCAGGGTCACTCTTCACTCTTCACTCATAGTTTAAGGCAGAGTCTATGATGGACGTGCGGAAATACATGATATAATTACTATTTACACCCTTCTCGTGGGTTCGGGGGGAGAAGGAACAATCTAACAAATAGTTAATCTGATTTTAGATCAATTTCCTTATCAGATAAACAGATATACTTGTATTTATATTTTGAACAAAAGAGAAAAAGGATATGATATAGTTCAATAAAAAAATTCTGGTTAATTAAAGGTACAAACATTGGTTTTCAAACGGTTGATTTTCCTTTAGAAAATTTTCAGAATATTTTTTAAAGAAAAAAAAATCAATATCCTTTTGGGATTCATAGAAATAGAGCTAGAATAATTAAAACAGTAACTATTGGTTTCCGCCTATCTAGTACTCTGGTCACAGATATATATCCAGGTACATTACTAGAAAAACAAATGTTTAAAATATAATTTTAGTTGCTGACAAGTTAATTAAATGATTAACGCTAAAATTTGCTGGGTGGCAGAGACGATGACGTCACACCAGCTCCCGGCGTCCAACAAAAACTTTACTAGAATGAACACTACTAAATTTAAAAGTTAAAATAACTAAAATTGAAGTTAATGGATTTAGATATAAAACATTATATTGCTTACAACTTATAATTAACATAAAATCCCACACTTTCTTACAGCTGAACATTTGATAGTAACTTAATATAGAAATTATATGAGGCCCAAACGATTGGAAAACTATGTACTATAAGTTTAGTACTCTGTGTCTTGATAGTGTTAACATGATTTATAATAAACTCAAGGGGAGGAGGGGG
>CABFVX010004502.1:18412-31803 GCA_902151425.1 Timema shepardi | reverse complement strand
GGGGGGGGGGGGTATTTGTAAAATGTTAGTAAATGTCATTGAATATTTTAAATATTGGGCACTTGCGAGCCTATTACAACCACAGGGAATTTAGTGGTTTTAAGAATGGTATTTAATTAACAAATAAACAATGGCAGACTAATATAATTATATAAATGAAACGGGCGAGATCTGAGGGCCTAAATTTTATTCCAGATAGTCATAATAACGTTTACAGTGATTACCTCTGGAATGTTTTACAATATATTACTCTATAAGGTAATTACTGATGAATTATTTTTGAAAATCTGATGAATGATCATCACCCTCACTGTGAAGTTTAGAAAACATTTCTTGTTGACTACACTATAATCCACAGTCAGGCCTGCTACTTTTTAGTGTGGACGAAGAGTACAACCAGCCTTTGTTTGGCTACCCCTATACCTTCTGGTTACTTTCTCTCGACCCCTCGGAGAGAGCAGTATTGTGATCGTCATAAAATGTGCTCTCGAGATTTTGATAAAGGTTGACGTTTTATGACCCTCTGAAGATAAAGGTAGTCTACTGAAGGGCGCAAAGAGAAAATATCGGTTTTCTCAAAATAAGGTCTAACAATTTTGATTAAATTTTGTATCTAGGCTGTGTTTAACATTACACAACTATCTCCCTTCACACAAATGCGTGTACACCTCCCCTAAATTCAACCCTACTCGTCCCTAACACATTAGCGCAATGTCCTTGTAGTACATACGGCGCAAGGTTTCTGTACGAGCTCACCTCTATCCAGGGGTGTTATTGCGAGCACGTGGTCACTAAACAAGTCTAATTGACCGAGACCAGGGGACTGAGGAGTCACACAACGGCCCATTTCCCTGTGTCACACATGTCAGACTACTTCCGCTGGTGTACATATGTGCCTTGGTTGCTTGCGAGAAGTCTTCGTCTGAAAAGTGTTTGCATGAATTCTTAAACACTTGTTTATTTATGTTTGTGTAGTTGTTAGAAAACTATAACGTAAGACCTTGAGAAACGGAAATGGTCCACACAACCACAATATACTATTTAATAAATAAACGAGTTTAAAAAACAAAACAAAAAGCATTTCAGTTTCCAGAAAAATATTTAAATGGTGATAAGAGGCTTGTAAACCAGACTCCATCCAGAATATTCGTGAATCTTCCTCTTCAAAGAAGTAATGGAGGCGAAGCACCGAATATTTAAACTACTTTGTTCCGCCAACTCTTGCAAGTCATCTCCGGCCACTTAGAGCCTCTGAATAATTGATAGCGGAGCACTACTCTTGCTCAACTAATACCAACATTTTAAAAAGTGGAACTGAAATACTATCCTGGTAGAATAACAACACAACATTTTATAAACTCCACATATTCGTTTAGTAACATGGTAACTCTGAATCTAATCAAGCTATTGTTGGTTGGCATTCCTGAGAATGGTGAACTCCTGTTTATTTCAAATACAGCGGTAAAACTTGAACGTGTGACTTGGTTGTAAAAACTAACGTTACAGAAGTTATCCACAGGAATTGTGGCTAAAAGGAAGCTTTCTAACATAAAATACATATTTGTAGCCACTCTCAAATTCGAGAAAATACAACCACGTTATTGTTTCAATTATTTTATAGCCATTGATATAATAGTATTTAGATGTAGGAGTGATATTTTCATAACATTGGCTTTAAAGTATGAACATAGGAAATAAGTTTTAGTAACTTTCGTAACTGTAGTAAACTGACATCTTTTTTTAAAAAAAAAAAACAATTTTCCACTACATTCAGTTTTAGTGCGTTGTTCATATTAAAATGATAATAATTTTTTATATCTTCGGTAAGTATTTTTATGTACATTATTAAACTTTCAACGATATCCGGCCGGTCCTTTAGATAACTTGTTTGCTAATGTTTAAATTGTCGACGTTGTCAGGCTCGCCAGTTGTTTGAGAGGGAAAGATAAAATAATACGCTTGGCTATCATCAAATAATCCTTATTCAAGTTGGAAAACAGGTCACTGGTGAGAAGAGCTATAGGTGTGTATATTATAGGGGTCAGCAGTTTGAACTGCCACTAAACGTTGTTGTTTTTGGATAGGTCTGCTGTTTAAAATAAATATCACACAAGCAACCAAAAAAAAAGGTCCTTTAACCGGTTGATCACCTAAAGTTTGCGCCAATTAAGTCTGAGCTTGTAAAGTAGAACACCAAAATATTGAAAAATGTCCATTTTAAGCTAATTTTAACTCCTTGTCAGTTTAGTATCAACTGGAAATACTAACTATAGGCCTACTTATGTACTATAAACTATCAGTTAAATAAGTTACGCCATTTTTAAATATTTTTTTTTTACCATATTCAAGTGTTTTTTAAAAATAAATCTTGAAACATTTAAACTTGAAGTTTGGCATCTGTTCGAAAGTTTTGCCATTAACAATTTTTTTGAAGTGGTTAACGAGTCACATTGGGAGTGCTAATTATTGTGAGCGTGTGAGGATGTGAGGATGGACACGTGCTTGAGCAGGGGGAAAGAAGGAAAGCCACAAACGATATGTGAAACCAAAACATGGTCGATGTTAGGGTAAATACCATTTCCTTGATATTTAGCCAATTTGGAACACAATTCTTTGGCTCGGTTTATTTTAGCCCATTTTTAACCTCTTGATAGTTTTGCAGCCATAAAGAATACTACAATAGTTTGATGTGTGTTGCTTAACGACCCGTCGGATAACACCTCACTTAGGTAGTGTGATTGCAAATGGATTATTTTAAAATTCATAAAGTGTAAACATTCCGACTCGCTTATAAACATAGCAGACCACGAGCATTTATTATACTTTATACAAGCGAGATATATAGTTGACACGTGGTTATATACAGTGTGTCCCAATCTTCACTACCGTGTTTTATGGACCAACAGTCGCATAACGCTTCTTTACTGAGATTCATCATCTGAAGTTCTTAAACTTATTTAAATTTTAGGAGGGAACATTAAAAACGACAACTATAACTGATGAGGCAAGAATGCCATTACAATCTTGAATGAAAGAAAATGGCAGTGGAAAAATAATGAACATGTGTATTTAAAATAGTGTGAGACCTTTCCACATACAGATACCTAAAAAAGAAAGCATTTGTAACCTATGAACATTTATCTTATTTTGATCCAGTGAATTTGGAGACATCTTGTACAGTTATTACATCATTTTATAAAATGTAATTCTTTAAAGTTTTCTATCTGAAAAAATGTATTCATTATAGTTCGTCACTAGTTCAATTCTACCTCAAGATAATATATATATATATATATACATACACACACACACACACACACACACACACACACTTGGCATGAGGCAGGGAGGAAGAGAAGTGATATATAACTGGTAGCCTCACGGTGATATATAACTGGTAGCCTCACGGTGATATATAACTGGTAGCCTCAAAGTTATATATAACTGGTAACCTCACAGGGATATATCACTGGTAGTCTCACAGTGATATCTGTGGTATATCACTGGTAGTCTCATAGTGATATCTCCGGTATATCGCCGGTAGCCTCACAGTGGTATATAATATTGGTATGCGGATTTGTCTTCTAACACAAATGGTAAAATATTCCCTTTCTTATTTGATAGATTTGTTTCTTTTTTTCTTGAAATAATTTGTAATATGTAAGTTATATTTTACAATTTTGTATACAATAATAACATAATGATAAATTAATACTGCAATTAAAAATGAGATCTACAATATAATCTAATTAGGCATCTTTTAAAATATTAATATAGGTCCTAAACTTAATTAGGTACGTATAATTTTTCAAAACTTGTTGATATTATAAGTTTAAAACAAAAATTGCTTTTCTTTTCTAAAGAAGGGTGCAAATAGTTGTAAACATTATTTATTTACAGTTAAATCGATAATTTTTAATGAAACATTTAAACATAATGAATGTTAACAGGAAGTGATCCATGACCGACTCTGTACCGGGTTCCCCTATCTAGCGATGCAAACAATTTAGTGATGATAAATTGCTGTACCTTGATCTTATTAAATAGCTATATTACTAAAATAAATCATTTACCATCTTGGAAAATTATTTTGAGACAATTACGAGTGACTTAACTATTGGGGTTTATTTGACTAACGAGCTGTGTTGTTGTCTAAACTTGTCTAAGTCTGTAGCTATGTAAATATTTCAAGAGCGAGCTTAGTTTACCATAAACACCCTTGAAGTTTACTTTGATTCATTATACATACACCTTCAACACTGCCTGTCGTTTGTAGAGAAAGATCACCCTAACGATTATTATGCTAAGAAGTCTCTAATAGGGGGGCAGTTTGTAAAAGGAAGGCTCTCTTTTGAGTAGTAGGGGTGAGAAGGGGTGTTGAATAGGTAGGGGGAGGGAGGGAGGTGTAGGGGTGTAACGCATGAAAACACCGGAGCATATAAAGGGGTGTGACGCCCGCACCAACATTTATATTCATGTATTCATGAGACTCTTGTGAACCTAGAGTTGTCAGAGATTGAGAAACGCACCACTTAAACCTTTGCGCTGTCCATCCTGGTGGTGTTGTTCGAGCCTCGGTCCGGGTTCTCCATCCTGGTGGTCCTGTTCGAGCCTGGGTCCGGGTTCTCCGTCCTTGTGATCCTGTTCGAGCCTGGGTCCGGGTTCTCCATCCTTGTGGTCTTGTTCGAGCCTAGGTCCGGGTTCTCCATCCTTGTGGTCTTGTTCGAGCCTGGGTCCGGGTTCTCCATCCTTGTGGTCTTGTTCGAGCCTGGGTCCGGGCTCTCCGTCCTTGTGGTCCTGTTCGAGCCTAGGTCCGGGCTCTCCATCCTTGTGGTGTTGTTCGAGCCTGGGTCCGGGCTCTCCGTCCTGGTGGTGTTGTTCGAGCCTGGGTCCGGGTTCTCCATCCTTGTGGTGTTGTTCGAGCCTGGGTCCGGGCTCTCCATCCTGGTGGTCTTGTTCGAGCCTGAGTCCGGGTTCTCCATCCTGGTGGTCTTGTTCGAGCCTGGGTCCGGGTTCTCCATCCTGGTGGTGTTGTTCGAGCCTGGGTCCGGGTTCTCCATCCTGGTGGTCTTGTTCGAGCCTGAGTCCGGGTTCTCCATCCTGGTGGTCTTGTTCGAGCCTGGGTCCGGGTTCTCCATCCTGGTGGTCTTGTTCGAGCCTGGGTCCGGGTTCTCCATCCTGGTGGTCTTGTTCGAGCCTGGGTCCGGGATCTCCATCCTTGTGGTCTTGTTCGAGCCTGGGTCCGGGTTCTCCATCCTTGTGGTCTTGTTCGAGCCTGGGTCCGGGTTCTCCATTACTACCTCGACAGGTCTCACAGTTTGCTGTGTTTTATCCCTCACTGGCGGTCCCTATCGCTATCTTTGTCGGCTTGGTCCGTCACAATCATTTGCTCGTCAGAGTGTTTGGTTCGAACCTTTGAGGGGATAACTAGTTGGTGAACAAAAGAGCCTATTTTCCACCGAACAACGTTCTAAACTATCTGTTGGCATTGTTCATAAAAGGATAGAGGTATTTATTTACCTTTTAAATGAGCTTCTTTTGGTAGGTGGGCTTGGTTCCAGGCCAAAACTTAACTTAGTCCTTAATTACCCAGTGAGTACTTAATTTGACTATTGGGAATGTGAGTTTTCGTTGCGGGGGAGGGGGGACAGTAGCCCTAGAGTCATTTGGCATACACTTTAGGCCTATTTCATATAATTTAAATACGACTCACCGACTCCCGATAATTAGTCCACAAGAAGACAAAATAAACCAAACCACAAGAGTAATATTTGTAATGACACTACTCGCTGGTCCATTGGTCCAAGGTGTATTCTCGCAATAGACTATACTGCCAATGTCAGGGTTCAAATCGTGGTTCAGAACGGGTAGAAAGACGCGGTACTAAAATAACTAATAATCCTCATGTCGAGTGTAACATTACAAAATGTCCCAAACCAAGCAGAATATAGTTTCCCTTTATATCCTGCGGACTAGATCGTACCGGCGATGACTGTCTATTTTCCATAAAAGGAACACGACCAGGCTTCTTCCACCAAATCTCGATATATGCGCTTTACCTCAATGGACTGGAGTTCTAAACCTCGTCAGACACGGGCCAACGACAATAACAATATTACAGCACCTATTTGTTTGTAAACAAAATAAGAAATACTTGTCCGTTGCTCTTTGGTAGGAAATGCCGTTACGAGAGACGGGAAGAAGGAGGAACTTCCCCGTTGAGCTGTTTGGTTTGTTTGTTCGCCTGGAAGCAAACCCCTCGGAGAATACGAAATGTAAAAACCTCATACAGAGTAAACTTGTACGTAACTTCATATTTCCCTTCTAGGATTATAACGTAGCAAGTCACGTGGTCTAGAGAATGTCTGAGTAACTCGAGTAAAGTGGATCCCACTGTTATAGTATCTTTGTTTATCAGTCAGGAAAAGTTGTATTTGACATTGATCTGTCTACACATTAAAGTAAACCTCACAAAGGGTGTGTGTTTATTCCATTGAATGATGGGAGCTTTAGTTAGTGTTGACGGGGACGTACAGGTTTGAATCCCGGCCACCTCTACTGACGATATCTGTTCTTACATCTTTATCGCACTCTTTCTACACTCAAATTTGGGTTTGAGCTCCTCTTGGTTCTACTTGACTCATCCAGGATCCATTTGCTCGGATAAACAGAACAGTAAATCGGGGAAGAAAGAAGAGTTTATACAAATTTACTCTCCTTCCTTTTAAGTTTATAGTCGTCCAATTATATGTAATATATATATATATATATATATATATATACTTTATTTGTTTAGCATGAAACCCGCCTCGGTGGCGTTGTTGGCTAACGCGCTTGTCGTGTTGAGCTCGACTGCTGAGGACGGGGAGATCGAGGTTCGAATCTCGGTCTGGTGAACTGGGGGAGAGGGTGTCCTAAATGGTTTTCCACTCTCCCTCCACGCAAATGCGGGCTCACTTCCTCTAATTCAACCTTCCCATTTCCTAATCTATTAGAGTAATTAGTACTTAAAGCGTATAACCCGAACGGGTAGTAAGACGCGGTGCTAAATATTATGTTTATCATGAAGAGTGTAGAAACCTCGCTTCTCACTAAGAATGAAGGTTTTGAGGTCCCCGCCCAAGGTTCCCCGAGTGTCTATCTCTGAATTACTCCGCTTTGCTCCTCCTTGCTCCTCTTTGCTCCTCCTTGCCACGTAAAGGCAATTTAAAGACCCGCACATTTACATATTAAGAGGCACTTAAAGGCAATTATCGTTGCTGAAAAGATAAGATATTCCCAGCACGGAGAATGTAAATGAGTCTTTTAGATCAAAATTTATATTTGACTAACTTTAAGAGGAGTACCGATAAAATTGCAAGAAGCACTTATTTAAAATTGGTTATAGCTCTAATTTATGAACGTATGAGCATAAATAAAGTATATTTCTGTATCGAAATACTTTGACAAGATGAAGTTGATACTTAAAGTACTCTTCATTAAAGTGATTACTGCTCGCACTCTTGGTCGAGTGCTTGTATCGGGGCACTCATTTAGTTGAATTGTTAGATTATTCTTGTCTAGAGTCACAGGATACTGAAGTATTTTTTATTGATAATTGAGGGGGTTGTAGGGAAAACATCATTTTATGGAAAAATGTGTTATTAGTGATGTCTGCTATTTAATCTCTTAAACGAGTTTTTAGTATTTATTTTTTTGCACTACATCTTACTACCCGTTCAGGCTTTACACCAAATCTTTCTTCTTATAATTTTTCATTATAATTAGGTTAGTTTTTTAAGTAGTTACATTAAAGTTTGTTGTCCTGTATTTATTTAAGTGGTAAGAATTTATTATGTGTTCAACGCTGACTGGCTCGTGGGACAGCTTAGCTCTTTGAATCTCTAGAAGAAGTTTCTACATGGTAACCTTGTGTCCGGGAACAGGGTTGTATTAAAACTGGACCTGGAACATTTCCAGTAGCGGTGCTCTCAGACAGTTCCAGTGGCGGTGCTCTCGGACAGTTCCAGTAGCGGTGCTCTCAGACATTTCCAGTGGCGGTGCTCTCGGACAGTTCCAGTAGCGGTGCTCTCAGACATTTCCAGTGGTGGTGCTCTCGGACAGTTCCAGTGGTGGTGCTCTCAGACAGTTCCAGTAGTGGTGCTCTCAGACATTTCCAGTGGTGGTGCTCTCAGACATTTCCAGTGGTGGTGCTCTCGGACAGTTCCAGTGGTGGTGCTCTCAGACATTTCCAGTAGCGGTGCTCTCAGACATTTCCAGTAGTGGTGCTCTCGGACATTTCCAGTGGTGGTGCTCTCAGACATTTCCAGTGGTGGTGCTCTCGGACATTTCCAGTGGTGGTGCTCTCGGACATTTCCAGTGGTGGTGCTCTCAGACATTTCCAGTGGTGGTGCTCTCAGACATTTCCAGTTCAAGTTTAGCTGGTCTATATTGATTGTATTATATTATACTAATCTGGCAATGAAATATCTGATACTCCTAACAAAGATCTGGAGATGTTCATGACAGTACTAGGATACTCTACTATTGGCTCTTGCCCTTATCACTACTTGTTCACGATCTATATACAATAATTAACTCCGTGGGTTGCTGCCATTGAAGAAAACATCAACTTTTGTCTAATTGGGGTTTCTCCTTTCGCAGTGAGAAACCAACGGTCGGGATACTGGGTGTTGTGTTTGTTCTAAATCTAAGTCAGTGTTCAAGTAATGAGCTAATGATATTATATAGTTAAAGTGGTACACGATAAATACATTATACAATCATCTCATTTGGGCAGCTATAAGATACGGTCTACGGACCGTGTGTGGCTCGTGGCACATTTACTGAGAACCTTTGTACTTCCTCCAAGTTGTAATTCAGCAGCTGTCATGTTGTTCTGTTTGAACACGCTGTGATATTCTTGGAGGCGCTCCCCCAGCAGAGACAACACAACTCCGTGGAGTACTAAGTAGCTGTATCTGGTGCTGGATCACGGGTCACCTTTCGATCAAACCTTTACAATTTATTGGGTCTCGGTTTATACGACCTCCTTACACATTTGAAGGTGTGTATTTTAAATTATTGTCCAGCCGTTTTGATATTCATCTTTATAAACGATACTTTCGGAGTTGTTGCGTTCTTGCACCACGTCCAAATATCGGTATTCACGACGGACGCCTGCAATGCTTAGCATAGCCTACTTGCAGTGCAGACACGGTGAGCGGGTAAGCTAACCCACCCACAACAAACACAATCATCGAGAGCGTGTTTTAGATCATCATTCACACATTATTCGCTGTCGGAGTGAATTAAGATCTACGTCTTACCACCCGTTTTTATCATCGAGCATTTGTTCATGTTATACGCATGTATACTAATTATGATAGTGAGTTAGGGTTGAGGAGGGTTGAATTTAGAGGAACGGTACCTGCATTTTGGTGGAGGAAGAGTGAAAAACTATTTAGGAAGAAACCCCTTTAGTACACCCAATAGGGACTCAAACCCCATCCTCACTTTTATCGGGATTCCAGTTTATTGCAAGAGTATGGCCCTAGACAGGGGGTTGGAAAATTGTGGATCCGGAAAAGTATTTCCTTAAATGTATAAATATTGTTGGCACACAACAAGTAAAGGTACAAATTATAATATTCCAACTGTTCCAAATTGGCATGTTCATGTTCAGCTTCAGTTAAATGACCCAGCTATTCGCAGCGTTACTCCTATTTGGAAATTGGAATGGAAAGGTAAAGGCAGGCATGCAAAGCATAAGTTAAATAAGTTTATTGAGTTCTAAACAAAAGAGAATTATTTCATACTCACAGACACTATAGCACTCTATACTTTCTACTGTTTAATGCTAGGTGTAAACAAAGTAACAAGGATTACCATTGTTACCAAAACTGACGTGTTTGGTCTTAAATTGACGCTCAACCAAGACAACAATGCTTGGGTTAAAGATTGTGTTTCTCCTTAAAGAAGAACATACGCACTTTCTAGAACTAAAGATAACTACAGTAACTATCATCGGAAGGATTAAGTTATGGTTAGACAACAATAGACAACAATAGACAACACACTGCATCCTCACGGCTGTAAGTCTCAAACAATGATGTTGAACAACTTTTAAAACTTGGAAGTCGGCATTTAAGGAATTACAGCGATAGTTGCTAACTGAATCAGCTAGCGTTGGTTAACTCTAAAGATGATTAATATGATACAAAAGAAATGTTACAAATGCTGGAACTATTAGTTTACAAATAGTAAACAGAGAGATCAGGAATTTAGGCCATCAGAAAACCTAGGCCTATTTCTAATTAGTACTTCCTGATCATCCAACAATAGTCTGGAAACAGACTATAACAATGGGAATATTCTATAAAGTAAAGAACAGAGTGGTGCCTGAAGGGAGTCTATCCAGTTTAAACAACACCAAACAGGCCACCCTCTGGGATAGAAGCATCAGACTGTCCCTCAAATATGTAATACTAGTCACATGGATAGTTAAACAATAAGCAAGTGTGGTCATAAGGACTACACTCTGTTTAAAATAAACACTCTAGCAAAGAGTAACTACTACATTAAAACTTGTAATATGAAGACCAAAAAGTACAAGTCTGTAACAGACGACGTGGTGAGGCCGACGGAACAACCATCGTGATCGCTACTTATAGGTTACGTTGAACTGAAATCTCCTGGATGCTCGCGAAACGAGTTGTTGGAATTGAATACAAGAATATACGAGAAGCGCTGCATTATATACGAAATGAATCTGACGTCAGTGGAGTGGAGGGGAGGGTTTTCTCACAGGCACGAGAATTGTCGAACAAAACTACAGTTGTCAGGAGCCAAGGAAGCACACCGAGGACGATCAGGAGCCAAGGAAGCACACCGAGGACGATCAGGAGCCAAGGAAGCGCACCGAGGACGATCAGGAGCCAAGGAGGCGCACCGAGGACGATCAGGAGCCAAGGAAGCGCACCGAGGACGATCAGGAGCCAAGGAAGCGCACCGAGGACGATCAGGAGCCAAGGAAGCGCGCCGAGGACGGTCAGGAGCCAAGGAAGCGCGCCGAGGACGGTCAGGAGCCAAGGAAGCGCACCGAGGACGATCAGTCATTGGTCCAGTTGACGAGGTGTTGCTGTGGGGTCGGCCAGCCTGGCACAATTCAACAATTACATAATGAGAGTTAATATACTGACATTTATTTTAGTTTGGTTTACTTTTGTATGTACGGCCTATATGAGCTAATCCCGTTAAATAGTCTGTTGTGTATTAAAGACACAAACATGAGGATCGTAGTATTGGTGGGGGGACAGGGTGTGAAGGGCGGGGAGTAACTAATCGTGTTGATTTGATGATTAAAGCCCAGTCTCGGAGCACACACATACATTTCAAGTTACTTTAGGGAAATATTAAAAAGCAAAGATGATAAAAGGATGAACCTACTCTATTTCCGGTGACATGGGTGATGGGCTGGGGTAAACACGCTGTCACATTGTTACATAATATGACGCCTCATTAAGAAGTCCTTTTCAGGAGCTGCTTTTTATTCGCGTTCTTCGCACGACTCTCAGCTCATTGTTCCTCCAAAAATAATATTATTACTCTCACTCTTGGGGGAAAAAAGGGTGAGCGAGTGGAACTTTTGAATATCCTTATAAATAAAGTGTAATTATCTAAAAAATAATCTGGTTTTTAATTAGCTTGATTAACGCGAAGTTGATATATATTTACGTTGATGGCGTTGACCTGGTATTTTTAATAGTACACGACTCTTTAATGGCGGGGACAGTGTATGGTTTAAAATATGTCCACGCTTTTTTATACTAATTAACGGTTATTAACATTTAAGTGTGTCATGTGTGTTTTTGTTTCTTATTCTATTTTTCCTTTTTATATAAATAATTAATATGGATGTAGAACACAGTTAATATACCAGTTTTATTGCTGAATATTATTACCATGACAAATTTCAGTGAAACACATATCTTAAGTTAAAAAGTGATAAAAATAAAAATAAATAATGCTACATTACAGTAAGAGTAAGAACTAGAAAGTCTAATAGGAAAATGTCTTGTTTTATATATATATATATATATATATATATATATATTGTGAACATTTTAATACGGCTTTAGATATTATTCCAGTTTTTTTTTACCATGAGTGATAGCTTTAATATTTTGAGTTAAAGTGTTTGGACATTGTTCTGATCATTAATGTTCAATTTATTGAAATCTAATCCATCCTAAAGACAACATAAGTTTTGTTATACATGCTAAAATGATTTATATATCATTTTATGTTAAAGTTTTTTTGTAATCATACTCAATTATTTATGTTTGTAAGCATAAATACATATTTTGCTTCATAATTATAAGCCATTCCCAAATATTTATTTTGATGTTATTTTTGAAGGACATATCAGATTTTCTTAAATTTGTCGTAGGCACATTAACCTTGAATTAATTCATTTTAGAAAAATAAATACTAACTGCTTTGTACCATGTAAAATAGTCTGCATAATTGCATTTTTGTACAAACATGTTTAAAAAAATCTGAAATTTTTAAATAGTTCAAAACTCAGTAGTCAGTAAACTACTCCTAATTGAATTTGTTTAATAAAAACAAACGAATCAATTATTTATATTGAAAACAACCTACCAGATATGTATTCTGAACAAAATCTTTAAAGTCACCTTTAAAATATGACAAATTCTAAGAAATTAGTGATTTATTACTCACCCGTTAATGAATACTCACTTCAAAACAAGTATACATTTTTATTTGTCACGTAAGGTACCACCATAATATTTTTAACTAAATCGGTATAGTCAATCAAGAAAATTCTCAGATTCTCAAAAAATTACTTATCAGTAAACTAATTTAAACTAATGGCTGGAGTAAAAAATAACTAATGTCCCGAGGTAAAACCATATAAAATATTAAGTTTGATAAAAATCCATCAACTTGTTGTTTTAGATAGGCCCAGCTGACAGAATTGTATAATTCCCTTTTTTGGGTTTGGGATCTCACAAAACGTAGAGATTCATCATATTCTTAAGGTTCAAAAATGTTCACGGTTAAAATATTTGTTCTCAATCCATATTTGTTTTCAAATTTCAGTTTATTTTCACTAAGGTGTGAGTGAGGTGAACGCAAGCTAGGACTGGTCTTTTTACTGTTTTTACAGCAACACTTTTTGGTCAAAATATATAAAAGAACTGTCCAGTAGAAACAAAGAGTTTTTCTTTCTTCACGTGATGATATCAACAGTTGTTGATATCCCCGTGCGAATATAATTAAAACTCTATATTAATACTAGATCAATGCTTTACTCGCATGTCCACACTAGATAGACAAACACGTGTGTGTGAGCTCGTTAGTTGACTGTCTGGATGAAGCTGAAC
>CABFVX010004502.1:0-18303 GCA_902151425.1 Timema shepardi | reverse complement strand
GTATCGATTTCTTTCCCTCATCCCGTGGGACAACGTTTTAACTGCTTTCCGGATCATGGTTCAAGATGGATATACAGGGACACGGATGGTCGGATGGTTCATAACTATATACTGTGTTTTGTACACCAGATATCGTGGCCGGCGACTGCTTTGACGGGAACACTCCACGTAGTTTAAATTTATTGCAGATTTTACTCTAGATTTATTTTTTAAATAGGATCACCTTAATATGGGGTTTCATTTGAATTAGTAGAAAGAAAGTTAAATGCTCCCTAATACAGAATTAATGTTAAAAACACAGAATCAAAGAAATTATCAATTTCCTTTCTGATGAGTATTGAAATCAGTTTTAAGCAAAAACCATATTGTTTTAAAATCGACCTATATATAATGGTTCTTACGTTAAATACAGATTACATGTATTTTAGTTGATACTTATGGAAGCTGCGTATAGATCGAACCTTCTAGACCTATTGATGGGAATATAACTTTATATTTTAGTTATATTGTGTGTCTCTGTAATCCCTGGTTTATAAAATGACGATCTTTACCACTGCATACGTCCACACATTTCATTGAATACGAGGTGATAATAGATCTCTACACACTTGTAGTGATTGTTTTTGTGAGGTGTCTGAAATGTCTGTTTGAATACGAGAATATATTATATCCAACTATTGACAGGTCAAGAGGTTGTCAACAAGAGGCACGCACATCACACATCCCACTGTTGATAACAATATTGACAAGTTCCTTATAAGGTTTGGTCGTCCATAGCTTGGAGTGTTTGTAGCAGGTCCCCGACTCAGCTCGAGGTAACAACATACAAACATGAAGGTGAAACAGCCACAATATTCCACCAAAGAGCACGCATGAAATAATATGCACCTTTACAGAAACACATTGTTCACCAAGATAATAATATTAACTCCCTTTTCCGAAACCCCACTTTAAAAAATGTGTTTGCCAATACCTCTGAATTTATTGGCCTTATAAGAATGTATTTCACTTAAAAGTTTATTTACTTTTAATATCAACTATCCTCAAGATCTTGACTGACAGTAAAACAGCTTGTAGTTCCAGAGATAAGATACCAGAAATCACTGATAACAGATAATAGCTATCCTCAAGATCTTGATTGACAGTAAAACAACTTGTAGTTCCAGAGATAAGATACCAGAAATCACTGATAACAGATAATAGCTATCCTCAAGATCTTGACTGACAGTAAAACAATTGGTAGTTCCAGAGATAAGATACCAGAAATCACTGATAGCAGATATTAGCTATCCTCAATATCTTGACTGGCAGTAAAACAACTTGTAGTTCCAGAGATAAGATACCAGAAATCACTGATAACAGTTTTCATAAAATGTTCGATATCGTGTTATTTACACGACTCCCTCATTTTGGGGCTAGATATCTAATTCCAAAAACTCGTTTGGGGAAACTTGATGTTTACCCTTGATACCAAGTTTTAACCCAATCAGTAAAATGATTTCGGCTCTAGACCAAGATACTTACATACATACATACATACATACATACAGATGGTATCACAAGAAATACATTTTCTAGATGAGTGAGTCATGAAACGTATCCATCAAAATCTCTAATTCACCTTTCTCTAATAATTGTAATAATAGCTCAACCCAGAGATCGCAATAAAGCAATAAATCAGCAACATTAATGTTCACCAGCCAACCTACCTTGTACCTACCTTCTAATGTTAGACTGTTTGCACCCAGCTCCGTCTCTACTTTGCCCCTGTGTGTCACAGTATGTGGGATATTATTTGTTAAGAACACACAAGACTGCACATTTATCAGAGGGTGACACACTGACAATATAAATTAGTCGTCATTCATGACAGTAGATTGGGGAGCAAGGGTATTGACGATATTTCTAAATAAACAACCATTTGGTCACAAACACATCTTTCTGTCATTACATTCTCAGAAAACAAACTTGCCGCGACCATAGATTTGTGGTAAAAATATGTGTAATTATTATTTAACAGATTATAGCTGAAGCTTGGACTGTTATCTTTTAAGAGCAGGATGATATTATTAATAGGTTTGGTTAGTAGATTGACTAATTAAAGTTCAATTCTGCCATTTGGACTTTTTCTCAGCCTAGTCTTAGGAAATTCGTTGGCTGAATATAATCATAGTCGTATTATAAAACACGTTCTACACAAGTAACGGGTAATTAGATACTTTCAAATAAAACCGTATCTAATGGTTGCTGTTGAACTATAAAAATGAATCTACGGCTTATTAATTAATATCATTCCAGATCATAGAATTGTTTAATTGACCAATTCCACCTCACCTATCGGTGAATTTAATTACCAGCAAGATAATGTGTTCACTGAATAACTTTATTCTTTAAATTGAAAAATGACATTTGGCCACGAGAATCGAATATATGACCTTTAGCTTTATATTAAAATGCTGTAAACACGGAACTATCCAGGAGTCTTCCCTTACTCAGGGTCATTCTTCACCTATATTTGAAAGCAGAGTCTGTAATGGACGTGTGTGGATCTTCATCTACACACGAGAGATCAATGAGATCACGAGCTATCAGATAACGCAGCCATCTTCCTCTCGGGAGGGCTTTGTGCTGACAAATGTACAATTAGTTGACTCCTGGATAACTCAGTGGTAAGAGCATTAGTGTACTAAACCAAAGGTCGCGGGTTCAATTCATGTGTCCAGGTGTCATTTATTCTTTCTAACCAATTTGTAGTTTGAATATCTGGGGCCTAAATTTATTGGGACGTCGTCTGAGTGTCGTTAGGACTATCTCCGGTTTAACAGTGAGGGTCTGGGTTTGAATACCAGTCGTGAGTAACGAGAGTGTCCCTCACTCTATTTCCACGCAAATTCTGGTGCTTGACCTATAAAACTCCAAATTCCTTGCTCCTAGCCCACTAGTTTGGTTAAATGCGCCAATCCTGGACCAGTTACAAGTGGAGTAATAATAAAATAGCTAGAACAGGCCTGAGTGAGAGGCCGGTGTAGAAGGAAATTTTGGATTTTGAGCGAAATCTTACAGCTATGACGAGTATTATTGTAACTTACCGACATACATTTTCAGAAATATAAAACTAACAATAAATACGGCCATGGCTAGCCTGATTCGATTAATACAACATTTCTTAGAGCTAAAATAAGGAGTTTTTTTGTTACTATACTTTTAGTGCTACTTTTCAAAAAGGAGATTGAAATATACTATTAAAGGGACTATCATTTGTGTCTGTTCAATAGTTGAGCTAAAACAACTTTAGCCAACACATCGTATTCATACGTTAGCGAACACATCATATTCATATGGGCACGTAAAGAAACAATATCCCAAAGCGGTCCCAAGAACACCGCACACCTGTGCTGAGAGGTTATGTCTATGATCCCCCCTCTACAAATTGTAAGTTTACTGTCCGAGGTGACACCAACTGAGTCCTAACCATCGCTTGCTCCAAACAGGGTCGATCAGTCGTTCTAAAGAGCAAACAAAGTTTCGTTCTTTCATTAAAAGTTTATTTTTAATTTACATTTTTATAAATGATAATTAATCTACTATTGATTTTATTTGTTTCATTTCTTATTTCTTAGAAATCACAAAATTTGGTAGCTTCAACATTTTTAAGTCAATATATCGAATCAAAAAGGGTATTTTGTGAAGGAATGTCTCTGGGACCCCATTTCAGTGGGGGGGCTAACAACCGTTCAACTTTTAGCAATGTAGCAAAAAAACTTTGAGTGTTGTTCCAAAAAGGGAAAGTTCCAGTTTCTATGATAAGTGTATTTGGTTGATAGGCCGAGCCTAGTAAGCTGTAAGCACTTTCACAGAGGACGTTGCCAGAAAAACGATACACATTTCATGATGTTTTAATTGTGAACATTTGGCTCAGCGAGACCAAAACCATATCTTTAATTAGGAAAACTAATACTACCCGTATTTGAAAAC
Source organism: Timema shepardi (assembly GCA_902151425.1). Lineage (NCBI taxonomy): Eukaryota > Metazoa > Arthropoda > Insecta > Phasmatodea > Timematidae > Timema > Timema shepardi. The sequence goes on along the minus strand of CABFVX010004502.1, from coordinate 14,328 downwards.
ATGGTTCGCTCCCTTTATATTAGTGATCTGTGTGTTCATCTACTTCCACTACCATGTTGAACATATGATACCACAATCATTGAGATTACTTGGGCTTAGTAAAGTTGATGGTATTTTATGTCTGTTCTATTCCTGGGTTAGATCCAAGCAAGAATCTGCTACTGAATCTTTGAGTTCTATTACCTCAACTGACTCCCTCAGGCTGTAAAACGTTCAACGTATATTTGGTTCTGCCTGCTATGGTACAATCTCTACTATCAGGATTTATTATGATTATGACAGCAGTAGAAAACTTTGAGGGCTTCAAACTCTCTTCTCGCTCGGACTTTATTGTGATGCCCTTTGGTTTGTTAATGTTCTCAATAACAACATTTCTGGTATATTTGCCCTTGGTCATGTAGGAGCTACCATACCTTCTCAGGCCTCTCTTGGTCCAACACAGTTTCCTCTCTGTAGCAAGACAAGGTGAGCTCGTTAGACCAATGTATCCACAGAGCTAATTCCAGATTTGTCTAATTTCGATTTTATCGCAACAGAAAAGACAAACTCTGAGAGTTATCTTAGGATCTTCCCTATAACTAATTTACCCAGTAGATGTTCTATCTTCAATATTTAGATTTTCATTTTCCTGCTTACTGTTTTGAACAACTTTTTACTGAGGTAGTCCACTATTTATATGTTTTTATCATAACTTAGCTACTGTATGAGGGTTTATCACGTATTTATGCTCACATGTCAGGCGATTGCTGGCCCGTTAGCCGGTAGAAACTGTCGTAGATTGTCAACTGGTCCAGTATAAAACACCACTGGCAGAATAACTTGTAGTGATAGACATCTATCCCTTAGTTCTAGGATTGATTGTTAAATAGAGATTCCTTAGTCAACCCACAAAGTGTTACTGTCTGTCTATAACTACAAGTATTTATAACTAATATAATGATATGATATTCAATTTCTATACCCTCTTCAGTGGCCAAATGGTCTAAACGTCACTCTCACAATAGAATAGACAGCCCATGACCGGGAGATCGTGGTTCGATCCCGGTCGAGTGTACTGTGGGTGGTGTTTACAAAATGGCTTCCCACTTTCTCTCTGCACGAATAAGGCTACACTTTTTATAAACGATACCTTCCTCACCCCTAATACACGCTCGTTATTAGTAAACATGCGCACAACTCGTGAGGATGGTAAGATGTGATGCCGGAAGAACATGTTCTAACTAATTACATTTTTCAATTCCTTGGAATGAGGAGTATTGTGAGCATCAAAATATCGATAAATGTAGCCTTTTTCTGACCCCCTGAATCCCAAAAATGTGCAGTCTGCATCTTGACCTGGAGCCGAAAACAAATCACCGGTCAGGGGAAAACTTGGTATATAGGGTTTGTATGAGGTTTCCCGGTGGAATATTTGGATTATATGTCTAACGCTAAAATTAAGAGTAGTTTCAATGCCAATAGAAAAAAGCTGATTTTCTCAAAATTAGTTTTAGCGAATTTGATTAAAATTTGTATCCAGCCACTATTTACCAATACAAATACTATGGTACATCTCATTTTCTCGTAAAAATCAATTTGAGACTACTTTAAATAAGCAAATATCTCAAATTGCGTATAATATCTACATTGCTTAGACACACAAAATAACTTGTTATTGCCACATTTTAGTATTATTTGAAATATTTAAAATATTTACGATTACGAAACCAATAATTTTTGAGCTATTGGTCAATATATTTTATAATTGGTTGTCTTTGAAACGGGGAGTTGATTGCTATGCTCTTTGGTGGAATGTTTCTGTAGTAATGTCTATTATTTCGTCTCACATATTTTAGGAGGTCTGATCGAGCCACTGTAGCAAGAAAGTGTTTGCGGGACACCTTTACCGTTTATTTGTTTTAAATTTCAGCATTTAATAAATAAACACTGTTTTGTAATCGTTCAGTTCAATTTTCAACGGTTTCACAAACTTAATATAATACAATATTATTAGTTTATTACATTCGATCTCGACCAGCAGCCCGACATGTGTAACTCAGAACAGTTATTTCCTAAATAGGTCCACATGACATGAGAACGTGACTTGTGCCACTGTTGCTCGTAAAGAAATAGCCCCCCACTTTATTTCCAATTGAATCGTGAATGTAACGGAAGTTGGAGTTAGGATCACAACAAATCAGCACGGCGACAAACAGAAGGTGAACAGAAGAGCAGACAAGAAGAATAGTAGGTAGCGAGGGAAGAATACATCATCCCTCTAACAAGGTTAGCAAAAAGAAAGCAGGAAGTAATATAATGAACGAGAATCAGGCCACGATCATATTTTTCACTCACAGTTAACTCGTTACTGGATTTGAGTTGGTTTTTTTAATTCATTATTTTATGATTTTGTAAACTAAATAAAATTAGTGGACAGTGGATTAGAAAATGTTTTTTATTCGAAATTAAAAAATATACAATCATGTGTGTTATGTTTTTTTCTGTCTTTCTATCTATGTTACCTGTATAACTCTTGAATTATTAGAGCCAATTAGGTGATTTGCTACCCCGAGTATTCGCTCCAGGTTCTCAAAGATATATCTGGTTGTGTATTGTGCACAAATCATGTTATACTTTGTACATTTACGTTACAACAAATAAATACACAGTTTATTTGCACGGACAATAATTTTCGTTTTATTTAATGCTAATAACATTTATCAATCTAAGTATAATTTGTTTAATAAGCTAAGGCCTATAAAGGCTTTCAGTCTACAACTTTAACTTTAAAGGACCTTTTAGCAAAAACAAAACAAAAAACCCGTCAAAATTGATAAAATTCTACCATTCCCTAAGTTTTACTTTACGGGTATCGACCCAATCTATCTCTTGGGATTGTGCAGATATCATGACCTTGTGGATTAATATGTGAAAGTAGATCCCGTAGCTCTTATAGCTGTCAAATTTGGCCCTTCCTAAGGAAATTAGACTATATATAATGTCTATCTACTGTGTTAAGCTATAGATTCTGAAGAGACTTCCTTCTGTTACCCTGCCTTGGCCTAGCCAGAGTCTGTATCCGTACCATGACCATAACTTTCCTTGTGTTTGTTGCTCCCGTCTCGGCAATCAGCACTGTTGGTTTGTTTACCTCTCACTGCTGTATCTTCTCTGATCTTCTTCAACCAGGAGTCTAATCACAATCTCAGCCGATGTTGTTTGGAGAGACACTGAAAAGGAAGTCGTAATCACCCAACGCTTCATCTTGCTAGCACTTTGATGGCTTCACTCCTGCTATCTTTGGGACTTTACTTCTGATTGCTTTGCCGTTACCTTGATTTCTCTTTAGAGCTGTCCTGTTCTTCTCTTTGCAGATTCTTGTAGCTGATGTGCTTTCCTTTATTTCACTTGGAAGTCTCAGACCTTTGAATTTCAAACACTTTATTTTAATCCTATTTAACTGAATACAATTTCGAATGGAATAATTTAGAATCTTTCAAATTTATTTAAAAGTAAACTCATTAATGATGTGTTTATTAAATTAATACCACCGTGGTTTCAAATGCTTGAAGCACAAAATGTTTATTTACTCGTTCAGTTTCACTCTAGATAACTAAGCAAATAGTTTTAATTATTCCTTTTTGTTGTGACGTCTTGATTGGCGTTTTAATTTATGTGTACGAAAATGTGTTAGATATTCACCAGTTCTAAACCAAGTCGAATGTTGGTGCACTTACGCTTAGCCCCTCCTCACCCCTGTTTGCCCATACAGTCAGCTAAGCGGTTCCAGAGATCTTAGTCAACAGACTTACACTTTGTTTTATAGGTAGTAGAAACTAGAGCGTAATTGCCAACAAACGGTGCTGTCATATTTAAATCAGGATGATGAAATATTGGTTGATAACATTACTTTAGTTAGTTATTATTAATTATTATTAGTGGTCAATGAAGAAAGGCTGGCTAATTGATATGACTCGACCTTGAAGAGAGGATGGTCAATATCTTGGTATGACTCGACCTTGAAGAGAGGATGGCCAATATCTTGGTATGACTCGACCATGAAGAGAGGCTGGCCAATATCTTGGTATGACTCGACCATGAAGAGAGGCTGGCCAATATCTTGATATTACTCGACCATGAAGAGAGGCTGGCCAATATCTTGGTATTACTCGACCATGAAGAGAGGCTGGCCAATATCTTGGTATTACTCGACCATGAAGAGAGGCTGGCCAATATCTTGGTATTACTCGACCATGAAGAGAGGCTGGCCAATATCTTGGTATTACTCGACCATGAAGAGAGGCTGGCCAATATCTCGGTATGACTCGACCATGAAGAGAGGCTGGTTAATATCTCGGTATTACTCGACCATGGAGAGAGGCTGGCCAATATCTTGGTATTACTCGACCATGAAGGTCGTGGTTCAAGCCCGACCTTGTTTAAATGGGGCCAGTTTTACTATAATGGAGTTTCCTATCTCCATTTGGGTCAAATGCTTGTGCAGTGCCTTAAAATATCAAACCACCTCCTTTTTCCTAAGTATATACTAGCCAATGTCCATATGTTCTATTTGCGTGTCTACTTTTGGGGAAGTTATAATTAGAAGAAAGGTACCCGCCTTCTCGTGGTAGGAAAGTTAGCAAATCATTAGAAATCATTTGCTCTAAAACAGTGTACATCCTAACTGGATTTGAACCCCGGCCTTCATATCACTGGCAGACCATACGAGACGAGACCAACGTATTTTCCCACCAAGTCCCAGATATCGGTTTACGAACCTTGTTATTGTTGTATAGACCACGTCTTACTAACCAACCGGGCTGTCCGTTTGATCAAAGACCCGACCTCCTCGTCACCGGTATATAAGACCAGGTGAAATGGACGTCCTAGGCTTCTTGCCCACCGTTGCAGGATTCGTGAATAGTAATGATCCCAACACTTCCCATCGAAACAATACAGAAGACCAGAACAAGTGACGGATTCTACCCGGGGAAGAAGGAGGAGTGGATCTCGGCAACAAGAAGAGGCCGTCCGTCCATCGAGAGATGACGGGACTAGCATTAGAGCAAAGCTAAGGTAGAACAGAGAGGGGAGGATTATCGAGTAATACAAGACAACAGCCAGCAGGCGAGGGGAGAGGGGAGGATATCGAGTAATACAAGACAACAGCCAGCAGGCGAGGGGGGTGGGACCCACAGAGGAGAGTCAGAGGGGTCATCTTAGTGGGCACTAGACTAGTTAACTCGCCCTTCTCCCCGACCAGATCATGGACTGGCCAGAAAATAGTCCAGTCCCAATATTTACCTATTCATGAAAAGGACAATTACAGAACAGGTTTAATCTCTTATGTTCATTTAACTTTGAGCCATTTTAAAATGAAAGATTAGAGTGTCAGGTTTAATATAATATCTTAAAAGGAGGCTCATTAAAGCTTGTAGTAGATAGTACAATCAGTTCACGGGATGGTCAGGAGGAGAGATCCAGTTCACGGGATGGTCAGGAGGAGAGACCAGTTCACGGGATGGTCAGGAGGAGAGACCAGTTCACGGGATGGTCAGGAGGAGAGGCCAGTTCACGGGATGGTCAGGAGGAGAGACCAGTTCACGGGATGGTCAGGAGGAGAGGCTAGTTCACGGGATGGTCAGGAGGGGAGGATAGTTCACGGGATGGTCAGGAGGGGAGGATAGTTCACGGGATGGTCAGGAGGGTGAGGATAGTTCACGGGATGGTCAGGAGGAGAGGATAGTTCACGGGATGGTCAGGAGGAGAGGATAGTTCACGGGATGGTCAGGAGGGGAGGATAGTTCACCGGATGGTCAAGAGGAGAGGCCAGTTCACGGAATGAGCAGAAATTTGCCCAGTTCATAAAATGTGTTTAGTAGAAATTTTATTGTTTACTATTATTATTATGACTACTATTAATTTTCATAATGCTAATGGCAGAGTTGAGAAGAAAGTTTGTTTATTTGAATAATTTCAACCAAAAATATGATTATGATACTAATCTTTTAGAAGATGTCTCCCTAAGGGTATAATTCGAAACAACTGCACTTATTCATAATTAGAGTTGGAAATATTTTAAAATATGTTAACTTATTTAGAGACATTATTTATCTTCTTTCAAGAAACTTTACTTTCAACTTCTTTACTCAAATCAAAACTGGGTAAATATCTTAGAATTCGTGGGGTTTATAAATGTTTGCAATTAATTATGATGATGATGATGATAACTTTAGAAGTCTCTCTCCATAAATGAAGGAAAGTTTTAGCTTTGATCATTAAAATACGTTTTCCAAGATGACGATTGTTATAGAACAACTATCTTCAAAGTTTGTTTAATCATTCCTATCCATGCAGGTGTGTTTGTCTGAATGTTCGACAGTCCCAGTGAAACAAATGATTTGATTTTGTTAGAAAAGGAAATAGTTTAGAATTTAATGTATATCCTACACAAGAAATAAACTCGGCACTTTAGTCTCATGTCATGTGCTTTTTGCTACCAAGATAATGTATTGTAAAGTTCCTGTGATATAGGAATTTGTACCAACATACCTGAACCATGAATCTGCATTCAGGCATTGAGATACGTTGTCAGATTGTAATAAATGAAATTTTAAGTGTTAACATTACAGAATTAATAAAGTAGAAATAATTTTACAATATAAGTTAAATCCTATTAACAAGATATTTAAACTAAAAGTTCCCGACTAACGGCTCGTATGTGTAGAGTCAACAAACATCCCGAGCCACTATTTTCGACTCACAAGCTACTTATATCACTCATGCACAGCCAAGTCTTGGGTCCACGTTCCCTTTCTTTTGTTTACACCTCCGCCGCGTTGCCGGCTTGATACAATCCTGTACCAGCCCCTTCTGTGTAGACTACCCCGTGTAGCTTCAAGCTTTATCACGTACATGTCACATAATGACTCTGTATCGAACCCAGATTGACTTACAAACCCAATATAATATTGTATATAAATATAAAAAATAAAGCCGATTTATTAAAAAAACCATTGCATTCATATAAAACTCAATGTTTGAATAAAAAATAGTGTTTATACAACAAGCTAAAATTATTCAATAAACAATCATTATTGGATGATGTATCATGACTTAAATTGGTTATAATATAAACATATACATTTTAGGTATTTTAACTGATAAATACAACACAAATACAGCTCAAACAAATAGGCCTATTACACACTTGGACAAACTTGATTGTATTTTAAAACTTTATTTTGACTGTTGTTAACGTGACGAGTTGTAATGTTGTTAACGTGATAAGCTGTATTGTTGTATGATAACTCACGTATTACCAACTGTTGGTAAATATACCCATTTTACATGTTGCAATGATCGTGAATATTCCCGATAAATGATATTCTGTTGTTTCAATCAAACACGAAACCAGGACTTGCTAACTACTTCAGTGGTCATGTGGTAAAGGGCGTTATTCTCGCAATAGACTAGGCTGCTTATGATGGGGAAATCGGGATTAAAATCTCAATTGGGTGTAGGACTAAGTTTTCCGTAATAGTTTTCCAATCTCCCTCAACGCAACTATGGGTACACTTTTTATAAATTAAACTTTGATCATCCTTCAACCATTAGCTTAATTATGATAGCCCGAATGTGAAGCAAGATGCGGTGTCAAAAAACAAAAAGCCTTGTTGACAACGTAGCTATCTATTTTCTTAAATTAATTTATTATTTAGCACCGCGTCTTACTACCCGTTCGGGTTATACGCTATAAATTAATTTAATTTAACAAATGTATCTGTTATCTACATTCTATTATTTAAACGAAAGGCCCTTGTCTTTTAAGTTTTCCTGTTAGTTCCGTCTTTGTAAATAGTAGACTATGAATGGTCAAATGGGGACCAATTGGGGTCAAAATGATATTACAAGTTCCTAACAACATTCCACGCCACGCCACTGGAGACAGAGTACGTACCGGAAACAACTATAGATGTAGTATTATTACTGATGGACATCTGTTACCATCAGGTTAATCAGAAAGTACCTGTAGTTTAGTATTCATATGCAAGCTAGAACTTCTTTCAAGTGTTTTCTATCACCGCGTCCTCCCGCCTGCTCTGGCTATACGGACATATATATAATCAGTACTCTAGGGGATAAGGAAGCATTTTAGAGGTCATATATCCTCCACCAGCAGGCCAGTCCAACACGTTTCACATATCCATACGTAAAGTGATGTGATCTTAATCTAGTTTGATGTATATCAATAATGCATATACCCAATTTGGTGGTCAATTGTCTTGACTGGTTGGGAGTTCTTTTAATAAATGGTTTTTCACTCTTACTCTACCCAAATGTGGGTACACCATTTCTAAATTCAATCTTACTCATCCTTAGCACGTTATCATAATTATAACACATGCCCATAGTCCGAACGGGTAATAAGACGTGGCGCTTAAAAGAAAAGCAATACCTATATCATAATAGAAGGTTATCAATTTGTATTTTCTCTGAATATGGGACTTTAGTTGAAGCCAGAATGATTGTCGTTTGAACGGCTCTAGCTCTGAGCTGGTCCTCCAGTGGTTTAGTGCGAGGGTAGCATAAGGAATGTAGGGCCTCAAGGCAAGAGTGACTGTGACGTGCTACGTGCCCCCCCAGGGTGCTGTGGGTGACATGGAGGTAGCACATTTCAGTGATGATGGACGAGAAAGTGTTTGAACAGTTTACATCGCACGTCACACAGCAACTGGTAGGCCAGGATGAGAAGTTAACACGCTCGAGACCTGCTTCGCTGGTCGAGGGGTCGGGCCGTACGAACGATTATTGTCGCTACGCTAAAGTCGTAATTGTCGCGCGAAAAATGGAAACCCAGCATTTCAATGGTCGTTTGCTAGACAAGCTATAAATATCGCACGACCAAGAAACGTCGGATTCGGCTTCAAGGTCATGTCACGTTGGAATACGTCAGGGTCAATTTTCCAGGAGACATTTCCCGTCTCTCTACCTCCACACATGGGACAAAAACATAGACGCTCCTCCACCAGGGTTGTGCCTCCACGTTCCTCCAATTGTCATTCAAATGCAACCCGAAGCCACGCTCACTTGTGATGTGATACGTGTTATATTTTTATTGTGAGTTGTATTCGATTTGATTGGTAGTGAAGCAATTACCTCACGCAATGAAACGTTCCTGTCGACCGACAACAACCACAGCTTAAAGTGGAAAGTCATTTTTCCTGGTGTAATTAATAGGAATGGTGTTTGTGCGATTGAAATGTAAACACTGAAGATAAGTCATCGCCGACAAGCTGTTATTGCTGTTCTGGGTAACCTCCATCTTACGAATTTTGCAGGTGCGACTACGCTGATTTTATCATGTACAAACTTCCCCCAAATGAAGGCCGCATAAGTTCTTGGGGAATAGTTCTGGGCCATACATGAGATCTGTAATAAATACCTTATTTACAAGTAGAATACATGTTTTTAAAACAAAGTAGGGCCTCCGTATAGTGTGTACACCCTGTTTAGCCTAAAATATATTGGTCTACCTTGACAAACTATACTATGGCCCAATCTTATAAGCGACGCTATATTAGAACCATGAAAGGTAAGATTGTTACCTTTTGGAGTATACGAACTTACATACGTTTAAGGTTTAATTCTTTACAAAAAAAATGTAAACTTAATCATGTTTTAAGTGTATCTAATAGCAAGAAAAGAAAAGAAATTATTTGATGAGGCTAAAGATGGTAAAAATTGAACTAGGAAGTAAAATGCTAAATATAATACAGTTTAGGACTAAAAGGTAGCAAACTTATTAAAGAGGCTGTATATCAAATATATAATGTGCATAGTTGCATAACTCCAAAATAAATTACTTCGAGTCTTAGAACGTTCACCTAAGATTTGACATTGCCATGTGGAGACAATATCTTGTATGCATATTCTAGCAAGGGGAGTCTAGCTATCGCATGAACCAGAGCTTATGTTGGGGAAATAGGCTGCTGAATATCTTATCTCTGTCTGGATCATTATTAGAGAATGGAGCCAAGGATATTTGACAAGACTTAGCATTATTTGGATTTCTCCTAATCAAGTCATATGGACTGAGGCGCGATATTTGTTGACGAAGATAGGTTTCAACTTGTGTGGATAGTCTCATGTGGTCAGCACGATGAACTCTCCGGCCATTAATCATATGTCCTTTAAGAGGCTGAGTTGACCTCGTTGCAGGAACTCCAGAAGCCACTGTGTAAACTGTTAGTTATGACTAACTGTAGAGTAAATAGATCTATATTAATAGAAACAAGTGGGTTGAATTATATGTTTAATGCGTGTGTCTTTGGGACATGATTAAGGTGTCAAACATCTGGGCCACATTGACAAATATTTTTTTGTTCCAAATTAAATGGTCCGTTTCAGTTGAAAATTTAAGCCTGCCATAAAACAGGTTGTACTTCCGTCTAAAATTATTGTTTTGTTTAATATTCGGGTCATGCGTCACGTGGGAAACGCTGAGAATCAGTACACCCCAGCGGGGCTACGGTTAAATGCTATGTGCACCATTTCTCACGATGACTTCGTAAGTTCTTGCAGGGAAAGTCCAAGCGCCGTCAGGTCTACCTCAGTCAAATACTCGAGAATCCTAAAACATAACTCACCGTTTCTCGTAAACTACTTGGACAATCACCGTAGGTTTTTTCAGAATTGATCATAAAAAACCTTATAAGACATGAGGATATCATTAAAATTCCCATATTCCAATTGGTTTGCTTTGGAAAAATTGTTTTCTAATGAAATAACTATAATGAGGTTTTTACTGCAGACATAGTTTTACTCTGCATAAAAGTTATTTCTTAATCTAGATAGATGGATAGTATTAGTATACGAAATGATCATCATGAACTAATTTTATTTATATAAGACTCATTCCTCTAACATCATTACTTTTCACAGTTTGATGTGTTTAGTTACGAGCTCTCCACGCGAGCCAGGTTTGAGATAAACTGAAGATTGTCAGAAACCAATTGGAAAATGGGAATTTTAATTATATCCTCGTGTCTTTTAAGGTTTTTATGACAAATTCTGAAAAAACCTACTGTGATTGTCCAAGTAGTTTACGAGAAACGGTGAGTTATGTTTTAGGATTCTCAAGTATTTGACTGAGGTAAACATGATGCCGTTAAGATTTTCCTTGCACGAACTTACAAATGTGGCCTTCTTGCGCGCTCGTGTCGTGAATTCAAATATCATCTGCACTTTTCACGGAGCTTATATACCCTTTGATGGTAAATACCATGATTTGATTTCGGTATTAAAGTCGATAAATAAAAGGTATTTTTTACCAAAAGTAGTTAAAATAATTTTACTATAACTTCAGTTGATAAAGTTAGTAACAATACGGCTAAATTTCAAATCTTTAAAATTTGAATATTTATCTTTGTCACAATTATTTAACTGTCATCTTAGCCAGATAAAACACATAATTGACCTCATCTTTAATGACGGTCCCTGTTATCCCTGTTAAGGCACATTTTTCGGATAAGATAATTGATACGGCATATATCTGTAGTGAATGATCGATTCCCTCTTGTGAGCTCCACTGGCCATGTAGATGTACGTACATTATTTTGTACAAGACTTGGCCATGTTGACTTAAAGTAGTCGCTAAGTAGATCTAAGTGGCATTAATTCATATTTTAAAAAACTATTCACATTTAAAAGTGTAATTGTCACTTTATTAGTGAGCTGTCTCACAATTTATATTAGAGCCACTTGTATCATGTGTTAAGGCAATGAAGGCGGTAGTATCACGTGGCCACCTACATACTAACTTGGCAATACATCTGAATGTTATGTCCAGAATTTCAGGCAGAGAAAGTATTGTGATCGTCAACAAATTCTAGCTCGAGATTTTGTTGGATTTCGACGTTTCATGACCCCCCGAACCTGAAACAGTTATTTTTGAATTTCGGTATGTCTGCCTGTATCTTGGAGTGGAGCCTAAAATATTTTACCGGTCTGTTTAAAACTTTGTATCTGTGCTTTCCATAGGGTTGCCCCGAGGGTTTTTTGTAATTGGATATCCAACCCTAAAATTAAGGGTAGTTTACTGAAGGGTGAAGAGAGAAAAAACTGATTTTATAAAAATTGACTCTAACAATTTTGATTAAATTTAATTTCAAAACATTCATCAATAGTACAAACAAAATGGTTACTCTCAATTTTTGATCAAAACAACTTTAAGGGTTTCGATCTGGTGCGTAAATTCTCTTTAAAAAAAACTCATATCTCGGTAACTAATTGAGATACGAAACTACTTATCATTGAAAATATGTAGGTCTATTTATAATAATAAAAATATTCCAAACATATTTTTTTATAAAACCATCATTTTCAAGCTATACGCATATATATTTTAACTTTTCAAACACTTATGGTAAAGTATTGTGACCGTAAAAGAAATCCAACCCGATATGTTGATGGATGTCGACGTCTCATCACCCCCAAGACCATGAAAAGTGGTTTTTGCAATGCCGTCTCTCCGTGTGTCTGTCTAACCCTAAAATTAAGGGTAGTTTATTAAAGGGTGAAAAGAGAAAATAATGTTTTTCTCAAAATAGGTTTTAACAATCTTGGTTAAATTTCGTATCAATGCGTTGATTAAGATTTTTTTTTATAAAATGGCTATTTTCAGTTTCAAATGAGAATGACTTTTAGAGTACTTCACAGAAGTGAAAATTTCAATATCTCCACAACCAATTGAGATACTAAATAACTTATCAATGTAAAATTGTAGCACTATTATAAATAAAGAACTTTTATTTGAAATATATTTTTATAAAACCAATAGTTTCTCATAGATTGGAAAATATATTAATACCATTTTGTGAGCTTTAGTTGTATATCGATACTACTTCAGTTTTAACGCAATAGTTCTCTTACTCCAAAGCGTAAGTAGATAAGTAAGTCTCTCAAAAAGAAGTCAAACTATATAAATGAGGAATTTAATATAAATGCGATGACCTGAATTATGCAACGAAGTGGACCCTTGTGGACCCAATATCGAGCTATTTTATTGGTTCAAATATTCAAATGAGAACATTAATTCTTTAAAAATAAAACAAAAAAAAATTAAAACCGGCAGCCAAAAAAAGTTGTACGTAAGTACAGCGCAATTTATATTTGGGTTTACTAGTGTATATAATTTCGTTTCACATATATTACGAGTTTTGAGTAAAATCTCTATTTTTAAACAATAGAGCGAGAAAGTATATATAGGCCTCCGTATCATTTATTTTATTCGAGAAAATAATCAATCATTTTGAAATTATTTTGGTAATAGCCAATAACCAATCATTAAAATCCAATTGAAGTTTTTTATCCAATTAATATTTGAGATGGATCAAAACAGACATTTCCGATGACCTATGGCCGATGGTTCGCTTTCTGTTCCTCGTGGTAGTCAAATTAATAGAAATGATGCTGGGCTGTTAGTGTGAAAGGCCCGCCATGTGCAAACAGAGAGGGTTTATGTATTTTTATCCCTTGTGTCCACTTCACATGAATGAACCAGCTCCGGTGGTTTATTGTAAACTAACAAACCCTCGACACACATCAAATAATCAAACACATGATCAACACACGTTCCATTATTCACTACTTCAATAAAAACATTAGTATTTGATGTTTGTGAAACCCTTTTACACCTATGATTTAATTTTGGACCCGCATCGGTGAACGTGTGGACTGCACGTGAGTCGCATATAGTCTTATTCAAGGTGGGAGGTCAATGTTCTAATCCCGATTGTAAGGAAATAACACGTTTTCCCTAAAACATTTCCAACTCACTTTCCACGCAAATGTGGGTCCTAGGAAACTAAATCCATTCCAAACCGTTGTTTACGATGAATATTGATTCTCCTTCCAATTCCTGAGTTAGTAGCTTATTTGACTCGTATAAAATCATACTCATCTTCAAGATTGACTATCTAAACAAAATGTACTCTAATCTCATACATGTGGCCTTTATCAACTCCTGTAAGGGCCGGTCTTATCACTCCTGGATAAATATTTGTATCTAGTCTATAAGTTAAAAGTGCATCTTATGACTGCCAGATAAAATGTATTTATCGGGAGGTTCAAGTACCAGATAACTCTTATCTGGGAGTTAAAACTGTTGTTGTCAAAGTGACGCGTTGTTTTTCATGAGGTTTGGCCTATCAGTCTGTTTTAGGTTAATATCTTGGTTCACGTGTTTAGTAATCACAGGTCCAGGCTCTAACTATGTAAAGTTAGAACATTTAATTCACACTTTTATAAATACTGACAAGATATTTGTAGAGTTATATTTATATAAGA
>CABFVX010004501.1:52655-64550 GCA_902151425.1 Timema shepardi | reverse complement strand
AAATTAACAATACTAAAGTTTTGAACACCTCCTACCTCCACCAACTGGCAGAAATTTGAACTAAGATAATAATTCATAATGACAATGTTTACAAGGTGTGACATTTTACTAACCAGCACAGCAATGGTTGTTACCAACGTTATAGATCACAGGGTAGCCATTCAAGGACATGTTTAACTGAACAATAATCGCGGGCTAAGAGGAGGTGTATAGCCGAGCGTGATCATTAGTGAGTGTAGAGATCAATGTAATACCTGAGAATTCGTCAGGTGTGCGGCAAGCTTTATCTTAGAAATGTCAGGCAATTTATGAATTTGCAATTAGTGTGTGCTTCTAACTAATTGTAATGTCACTGTTGTTTTCCCCAGGCTGGCCAATTGTTCTCCCATACTTCTTGGCCCTAGCTACGACAATGTTGCTAATTGTAATGTCACTGTTGTTTTCCCCAGGCTGGCCAATTGTTCTCCCATACGTCTTGGCCCTGGCTACGACAATGTTGCTGGTTCACCGAGCTGTGAGAGATGATATTCGCTGCAAACAGCGCTACGGGACAGCGTGGGACCGCTACTGTAGTCGCGTCAAGTATCGCATAGTACCTCACGTCTTCTAACTTACAGTCGAGTGGGCCGGGCCAAGCATCAAACAAACTATCTTCCAAGATATCAATTATTAAATTTGGATTTTTTGGGTCAAATGGAATTTTAGAAATGATCTTGGCCCTATGTTTTATTTATATGTTGTAAATTAAATTGGTGCCTTTTGAATATCAAAACCAAGATAAGGGGTCAATATCAGAATTCTTTATTGTACAACATTTGTCTCAGGTATTCATCCTAGTGCTTGATCAGGTGCTGTACAGTGATGTGAAGGAAGTCAACCTGAAAGGAGAGTTAAGATGGCTTCCTTCACGATCACTGTACGGAGTTTCTACACCGTCTTATTACACATCATACAACTACCAGTAATGATACACAATAATTATAAGCTGTAGCTGTAGGTTGCTTACAAAAGATTTTCAATAAATCTAATAATTTGGAACTACCAAATAAAGCCTTGATTGGCGTTGAAAGGAGAACAAGAAGGAAATACTCTTAAAGCTCACATTCAAAACATTTCCCTCGAAAATTACTGCACTGCCATGTGTTTTAAATGTCAACTTTTGGGAGTTTTGTTATTTTATTTGTTTTACATTCAAAACACTAGTGTCAGGAAACTAACAAATGTAATTTATTTTCCAATAATAGTGCTCATGAAAAGTAGAAAGTCCCCAAATAAACAAAACTGATATTAAATTTTGAAACGGTTCTTTTCCGCTAACATTAAAGAGTTTCTCCAAAACTAAGCTAGTTTCAAATAAAGTAGGAGTGCTAAGTCGAATAGGACAAGGTTTTGAGCTCATACGAGACGTAACATGATGTGGTATTTATAGGGTGCCATGTTGGTAGGAGATCAAATATTTTATATTCTGTTGTCAAATTGTTAACATTGGATTTCAACCGGAGCCAGGTAATTGTTTGGGGAGTTTTGTGTTTCTTTATTCTTATCATTCATTGTATTAATGAAATGTATATATGCTATTTTTATATTGCAATCAATAATATATATGCTTAATAGACTTAAAAATTTATATTACATATTTTTTACTAATTCTATATTGAACCAAAGACATTAAACCATATTTAAAAAAGTTAAGAATGAAGAATAGATATTTCAGAGTTTAATGTACAGCATAGAAAATATATTTTATTTGATCTCTTGTTTTTGAATATAGTTTTGTAATATTTTTATAAAATGAATAAATATAAGTGTAACCAGATGTACTTGCACTTGACCTTGAGAAAGTGGTTTCTCCAGCGATGGTGTGTTAAGGGAACTAGACTATAGCGCGTTGGTTCTCTTTGAACCTGTCTATGTCCGATGTTAACATTAGCTTTAGCAACAAGAGGATCATGGGATTGGTTGTGGGTGTTAAGCTCGGTTACAGCCATATATGTTTATAAGTATTATTATTGTATTACAACAAGACATTAACCTTTTATTTTATAGTTTGAATAAGATTCATGACAAAAGGAAATTTCAACATATTTCCTTTATTTACATTTTACAAATTTTATTTGAAGATTGACGTTTTTTAAATAATATTATTACTAAACAATATTTGTGCCATCACTTAAAAATAAATCATAGTTCAAATGAGTGCCTACAACCATGACAAATATTTTTTATAGTTTTGATTAAGTTTTAAAATAATTATTGTACTTTTAAGATAGAAAATAAAAATTGCATGACTTTTTTAGTGTGTAAGAAATTCAGTGGATATCTCTGGGTATTTGTCCCTGTATTATTACAAAATTGTATATTTATAAGTCGTTCACGAGCTAAGTTTACCTGGATGACAGCTTGAAATGTTACTAGAAGTAGTCCCTAATATATCACTACGCCAACAGCTGACATCCATCACTTTGGATGACTGTAATGAAAACAGATGNCTGGATGACAGCTTGAAATGTTACTAGAAGTAGTCCCTAATATATCACTACGCCAACAGCTGACATCCATCACTTTGGATGACTGTAATGAAAACAGATGGTAATATATTGATGTGATAGCTAACCACAGTAATTTAGGCCAATATTATTTATATATTTATTTGAGGTCGGACACAAAGTTTATTTATCGTTTTATTCCACTTAAAAAAAATATTCGCACCACTTTCACAAAAACTTCTATCGAACATAGCTTCAAAATGGTGACTGACTAATCTAAACCATGTGATCGAACATAACGGTAAACAAGTTGTTTACAATGATGCAGACACGCAGTTGATGAAAATATTTTATTCAGTTAAATACTTCAAAATACGATAAAATAATCATAAAATCATTTATTGTATGTAAAAAAAGACAAGTATTTTCTCTTTTCCAAGTAAATACGATGCCTGTATAAAAGGTATTGATGTGTGCACTATATTACACAAAATCAGTAACGTTCCAAAACAAAAAATAAGTACTTTTAATTATGTCTAAAATATTCTTTTGAGTTGGATAAAAAGAAATTATTTAGAAAAAAAAATTATATAGTATGAGAAAACTTAAGTTTACGTTATTTTAAATGTAATATATAGCAGGTAATTAAAGAACTTAACATTTATAACAAAACCGTGTTGGCAACCCAAAACGTAAACATATGATTTTGGAACTGTCATCCAGGTAAAAACCTATCGTGAACACATATTATAGTGCAGTAGCTGGAGTCCTATATTTTCAAGTTAAGCCAACCTCAATAAAGTTACATCCCTACTATTCATAGAATAATTATTAATAAATTAATAGACCACATTTAAAAGTTGATCAACTTTCCGGGAATAGGTACACAAATAGAGAAATTGAACACCACGGCACTAAAACAAAGGTGATAGATCTTGTAACACAATTTAAAAATTACCTGAAATATTTAATACCGAGGAAAAACTTATAAAAATGTTGATTACGGGCAAGAGCCCACTAGCATTAAAAACATATATATATATATTTCTTTTTATTCTATAAACTATTTTGGAAATGCTGAAAAAAGAACTTTTTCTGATGCTTGATTTGTTAACTGTGAGTGAAGAAAAACTGAGCATATTTTATTTTTATTGTTTATTATTTGGTGGTCAGGGGTTGTGGGCTGTGAGAATCTTGGAGAATCCAAAGCTTCATTTAAATTTTGAATATTGAATTAGAATCCAAATTGTGAAAAAAATTATATACCTCAGAGAAAAGATAGATCCAGTAGAATAGGATGATAAAAAAAATCTTGTAATCCATTCTTACATTCAGTTAAGTGTTAAATTACTGTTCTGGGGTATGGTTGTAAGGAATGTTGACTCTTCACCACCAATAAGCAGTATTAAAACGTTTAATCAGATTTTAATTGAAAAAATGAGGATTTGAGTGAATATTTTATTTAGAAAATGAATGTGAATGTATTTAAAGATTGGAGGGCCCATTTCCTACCAATAAGTCAGGTTTACATGATCCAACTATCGTTGGTTGTTGAAATACTAAACTGACACCGTGGTACGGGCATCAGAGTTGGTTTATCTTGACAATATTGGTATAATACCAGCATCACGCTTCAACTGTACCAGATTCTGAGTGGCTCTCTAACCCTGGGTGTTTTCCTGAGATTACTTGTAGGGGGATATTGTTTGAGTGGGGGGGGGGAGAAATTATATCCACTACTATTTCATATGTATTTCTCTTGTTCACATTTTAACGGAGTTTTTTTTAAAAGTTTGGTTTGCTTGTTTGCTGTTTGGTTTATCTTTTGTGTGTCTACATAATATGACGAGTGTATTGCATTTTGATTACAGCTGATGTATATATATGTATATATTAGGGGTCTGCGAGCTTGGGGTTTTTTCATTCGAGTCGAGTATCTCTAAAAACTCCCGAGTTCTAGTATAGGCCTATACATAATTTTAAAATGTTAGAAAGTATATTAAAACACATGTTCTTAAAATATGAATGACTCATTTTTTATAAATAGTAAATACTTTTGAAATAAATAATGGAAATATCAATTTTTTAATTAGAAATAACACTTAAAAACAATTTAAAAATAACAACACTCAAAAATCTAATAAAAATTGTTTAAACACTCATGTCTTTAAGGACATTAAAATTAATCAAGTATTATTCAAAATGGACGACTATTGAATAAGCTTACTGGTCGAAAGTGGTTTTAAAGCTAGTTCTATTAAGTTATTAATGTGAACATTGATATTGATTTTTAACAATTTGTTAAGTAACCAAATGATTTATAAGTGAAAATGTTGATATCATCTCAATTAAATAGACTGTGCTTATTATTGCGTTTTAATAATTGATTATTATGAACATCAAGTGGAAGCTCGAAAATTACGAGCTTGTCACCTAAGATTGAGATCAAAATATGAATAGGCTACTCGCAGAGCCCTAATATATAGTCTGTCTATATATGATTAAGTGGCCAGTTATGAAAATATATATTTATAACTGGCCACTTAATCATTATTAAAATTAAAATTCTGATGAATTTAGTTAGTTTACCTTCTCAAGTGTTTTTTTAATTTGTGTGCTATCAAGAAGTTTTATACTGTACTGTCCATTGTTGACAAGTTGGGGTAGTTATAACCCGTGCCGTAGTACAACTGAATGTTTGTTATAGCCGAGGAAGTGGTCAGACGTATCGTATTCACTTGATATGACTGACTGCTGACCCTTGAGAACGTACATTTTAAGTGTATTATTATGTATTTAATATAAATCTGATAGGTATTTTACACGTGTAACGTAATTTGCCTCCTTGTCCAGTCCTTAGCAATGTGACTATAAAGATGGAGGTTTGGGGTCCTGAGGACACGAGGTGGGAACATTGCTCACCTTGGAGGGTATTTTCTTTCCAGACACATGACATGTGGTGTAAAGACATGTAGGATATCTTTTGTACACGTGCCACACTTGTATATTTATATTGAATGGAGCAGAGTCTGTGATCATAGGCTACTGTTGTACACATACGTTGACAGTTCCAAGTGTCATTACACTATGACCCTGACCTATAGGCCGGTGGTTATTAACAGGGACCTCGGAAACATAGTTTAAAGATGGCAAGCATGTGAGGTAACGAAGGGGAGGGCAATCACAGTATTTTCCACAATCCGCATTAAGTAATACAATTGAAACAAGACTAGACAAATTATTAGAAAATGTTCAACACCAGACGTCTGATTGAGTACATTCAGTGTAAGACTGCTACCTTTTAGAGTGAAGTAACTGGAAATGTACGGAGGAGAACACAGTTCAATCAACCTGAAATACCTGGGTTTACTCTTTCACAGCGATGAACTAACTACAAAGCTACGACAGGCCATTAGTGGAGAATATATGACGTGGATGTAATATATACAGGATGATTAGTAAATATTCACTCAGGTGAACTCAAACCTCAGCACGTTGTCCAATTGTTTCCGAGCCGGTCTGTACAACGTATTATTATGATACACCAACTACTTTAGATAAAATTAACAATGCATTTTTAGAGTCAATGTTTGTTTATTATACTAATGATTACATGCGTAGCTAATGCAGAAAACCTTCACAACCAACATTTTATTAAACTGACACGATCCCTTTCATTTGTAATCTAAACTATGTTCTAGTATTATTTACATACTTTACAATATTTTGTTTATAAATAGTGCATTAGAGCCAGGCTAGCTTCTTCAAACACTAGAATATATTAGTTTATGGTGAACATGTTCCAATTCAACATCCTCATTGCTTACAACTTTTCAACTATGGTTTAAATTTATGAGTGACCAAGAAGCGGCATTTGGCATGTGCCTGCACTGGTGAACAAACAGTTTAAAGGAATCCCCATACCAACGCGGTGGCGGTCAGATGTGACGTGTGTGGAGCGACCAGCCCAGAAGAGCCAACTCAAATCTATATAATATAGAATGTGTTATGTCATGTTGGCTCTTAGATCATGACAAACATGTAAACTGTCTGCTCTGATGGGTAAATAACGGATATTCAAATCAACCATGTTGAAAATATATTTGCTATTGGTATAAATAGTAGAGATTACAGGGGTGTTAAAGGGAATCAGGGTTTCAAAACTGATGAGATGGGAGGAGCAAATAACAGAAAGTGTGCAAGTGAGAGGAGAAGAATTGAAGGAGGAAGATGGAGACATTTTACTAAACTGACCTGGAAACAGATGATAACTAGATCTATAAAACACAATTTTAAAATAGCAACACTCAAATAAAAATATAATAGAAACAATAAATAAAATAGTTTCAACACTCATGTTTTTAACTAAATTAATAATAATTACAGGAATAGATTATAAAATTGACATTTTAATGAACCAATATTTCCTCAAAATAAGACTAATATTGATTACCCCATGAGAAAACACAAGTAATCATAAATTTGAAATGTGTTTCGTTTATTAGTTACTAATCCAATAATTGCGTATGATCACTTTTAGCCACAGATGTGCATGCATAGAAACTATCTCATTACGAGAATGATAATTATAGGAGACAATATGTAGTAAATGGTTTATTGCGAGTTGATTATAAACAGGCAAACCAACTAAACAGTAACTAATGCGACTGATAATCAATATGTATTCTCACTTAACTGAAATCATAATTTTAAGAGAGACAAATAATGCTTATACTTGGCTACTTTGTCATAGCAATGCGACTTCAAACAGAGATACTTAAAAATGTGTTGTCCTGGAGTTTTATTAGGTTATTAATGTGAAATTGGACATATTTATGGCCAAAATTAATAAAATATTCCTCTAGTTCCAACATAAAAGTTTGATTCTCTTCAACAGTTGTTGGAATATCTGTCAAGAGCGTGGCGACATTAGATGAAGTTGTGAATAATTCCAGGACAACCGTTGATATCACTATTTGAAGAAAACATTACCTTAGTAGCTTATATTAGCTAGATAAACTTTCTTAGAAATAATTTTCAACATTATTTTAAATTACTATGAGAACAATTTAGTTAAAAGTGGTTTCGGCAATATACTTATAAAACTGACATTTGAATGGTAAATGTAATCCATAACATACACAATTATCATCAAAACATAATAAAAAGTGAGACACTACATTCATTCAGAATGGGAAAACATGTCCAATAGCAGACTATTGACAGCTAAAATACTCGGTCAATTATTGGCATTTTGAGCCGTTAAAGATTAATATGCATATGAAAAAATCTGAAGTAAAGTCAACTCTCGATAACTCGTACTGGAGGGGGCGGGCGGGGATCTGTCCGAGTCACAAATAAAGTTGTGCCTAAAGAATTATGAGGCAAACGCAGTTAGGAAAGGTTGAGATTATCTATGTACGGTGGTGTGTTGCAAGTCCTAGTTTAAAGTTATTTTATAAAAAAGTTTGCAAATAAATCAAATGTCAGTTTAAATCGTGTTGAACTAAAGTGTCATCGCTGTAATAACATTTGATACAAGCAGACATCACTCAATAAATATACATATTTACACAAGAGTAGGAATGGAATAGTTCTGATTTTATGGAGATTTAAATTTCAAATTTTATATTACAACCCAACCATTTGTATCCATTTCAACAATATTGATTTAAATTTCTAAATATAGCTAGCTTGATGTGAAATTGGATCCAGGAACCAGAAATAAACTTTATAAATAATTAATGTAAAATATAAAACTAATAACACAAACAATATAAGACAATTCTAGCAGAGCTTGAGTCTTTTTCTAATATTTGTTGTAATACTTTTGTTACAATGGCAACGAAACTGTGAGGTAACTGACAATATATGGTGCCGGAATGTTTTCTAACCAAAGAGACTGGGGCAAAGTCACATTACAGCGGAACCTCATTGATCTGAGTGTCTAATTTATCTGGGCTGAAATTTCACAGGTTTGCTTTTGTAAAAATGTTTATGGAGCGAATAATTGACAATGATGGTGAACCCGATAATGAGGCAGGTGCACGACCAGTAGAGCTGATGCGTCAGGCGGAAGCTACGACCCGCCTAGACAAAGCGACGGCTTATTTAGAACGCCATTCGTAGATGCTCATTATTTTATGATTTGAGTGAATAGGGGTTGTAGTATGTTTAATGCATTTTTTCCTACAATTTCAAAATTATCTGGATGTTAGTTAATTCGGATGCCACCCAATCCCAGTTGAGTCGGATAAACAAGGTCCACAGTATGCCCATGTTAAGTTAATATGAATATTAAAAACACATATGGGTAAGCAAATATATCTTGGAAAAGTGCAGGAATATATTTTATTTCATTGTGATCTTTATTGCTCTCATATAAAGACAAAGTACTGAAATCGTCAAAAAATGGATTTTACAACCCTTGTCTGTCCCTGGACAAGGATCTGAAACGGTTTATGACTTTAGTTCAAAGATATTTTACCCTAGCCTATAACAAATACTGCAGATTAAGGGTTTAAGTAGGTGGCACTCTTAATAGTAGCAGGGCCCTCTTATCGCCTAAATGATTATTATTTTTGCAAATGAGACTGTTAAAATATGATATTTAAGATGACCTGATAAAAAATGACATATTAAAACAATTAAAAACACATTCGATGTGCAGATTTGAGTTTGTGTGGCCATTTGCAGAAGGTACCATGAACATAAGAGAGAGTTAAATGTAATTATCTTGCTGGGCGATGTCGGGTGGGAAACCGCAACCTACATCCGACAAATGCAGTCTGGCTGGCGTCGGTTGCTCTCCCGATGTAACCGCCGGGTGCTTGTGTCGCCATATTGGATCCCTGATCCGATCCGTTCTGGATCCAGTTCACCTGGTCACACATGAAACAACACTAACCATGGTAGAATTCTCGATTTCCCGAAACTCCCACACCCACCACATTTTTTAAAAATTTCTGTGAATAATAATAATAATAATGTTTTAAAATGTAAAAATCTTGTTAATTATATTTCCACAGTCTACTAGGAATTATAACATGTTACACAGCTACAAAAAAAAAAAGACAGTTTGAATCACATTGTAATTTATTGATTATTATGTCATATTTTAAGTAAAACAATATTTTCCGTTGTTTTTTTTAATACACCAAATTCTCGACTTATTCCTGTTTTTTCCCCCTTACACCCTGACTAACACATTGCGTGTAGATAAATATAATACAGCGGAGGGAGGAGGGGCTCATCACATGAGTACTTTACCTCCTCCTTAGTAAATGTACAAGATACTAAAATACTGCTTGAGAATCAGTACCTTATTTTAAAATGGGAAAGATCTATCAAAAACTCACATAATTATTTTCTGTTCTATTCATTATATTTATTTATAAAGTTACAAAAAAGAAAAAAACTGAAAAGATGAATGTTTTAGCGGATTTAAAAAAATGTCATTGAAACTTAATATTAGATGTGTGATGATGGTATGTAAAATCTACATTTCAAATTAATTAAAAGTTTGTAGCAATTGTTTTTGTCAATGCAGAAGTTACAACTGAGTTATAATTAAAGAATAGAACATTGTGATCGTGATGGGAAAAGTTAATTCCACCATGATATTTAGTTCTTTTCAGAGAAAACTTATCTATAGCCAATTCTTACAAATTCAGCTCTTGACCCAGTCTTCACTCGCCTGAAGGTGCTAAATGACCTTTCACCAGAGTCCTCGTTTTTCCAAAAATCAAACCAGGTTCTAGCTTCCGCTTCTAGATTTTCGATATATAACTGAGACAGTTCCTTTGTAGCTTTGACAAAAACATATTTTCCATCAAGTTGGGATTAATTAAAATTACTTTGAATGGTGATTCATTGAGATCTGTAAATCTTGATTCGAGCTGTTCTGTAGTAAGCAAGTGGAGTGACCACAGGAATGTTCGAACAACGGGAGGTTCTAGGCATTTTGATGTCAATTTCCATCTCTTACTTCCATGAAAATATCAGCAAATTCTTCTTCTGATTCCATCCTGTGCTTATGGAAAACCTACAGAAGTTTCTTCTTTGTGTGTCGAAGTCAAAATCTACAAACTGTAATTTGTTCACAACTGGCTCCAGATAGAATATAATTTTGAGACACAAAATGAACACTGCAGATGATGGTGCACTGTCTAACTGGAAGGCTAATGAGCGTGTCATCAACAATACTAAGGTTACTAAGAGCTTTCTTGATGGTTACAAAATATTTAGAAAGATGTCTTATAGACTTGTATTTTTCAGAATATCTTGTTTCACAAAGACCAGAAAGGTTTGGAACTTATTTCTCTCTAAGAGTGCTCTCCCTAAAAAATATGATCACGTGCTTTTCCTGATTGAGGTCAATGACCACTATGTTCAATCAATGGGATGCACAATGAAAATATACTGCTCCGATCCTTTGTTGGGCACCAGCCATCGCGGAGCATCCATCAAACCCTAAGCCAATAAGCTTAGTCATTTATAGACCTAGCTTTTCCGTGAATTGCAATATAGCATTTGCTACACTTTCTGCATATAATTTCTCAAGCTCGGAAAAACCTATGAATTCTTCTTTAATAGTACAACCAACATCAGCATCTTATTCGAAGAGAGGTTTACTCTTTGCTGCCAATGTCAGCAGTTTCATCAGCCAGCAAAGAAAATGCTTCACATTCGTTTCTTGGATTATAGCTCCACAAATGTTGATCAAATCATTTTGTACTCTGTGAGAAGTATATTTAGATTTTCCTCAGTGTGTCTTTACATGGTCTCCAAGAATTTTATCTTCTGCGTCCATGCGGAAAAGAAGTAGGTCTTCAAAATTGCCACTTTGTGAGAGTTTTCCGCGAAGTGAAATATAATGAACAAGACAAAATTGTATTGTTTGCAAAATATATTTAAGTTTGGTTCTGTTTATCTGAATTAGTCCAGCTCTAACTAAGTCTGCAACATGTACATATGAAATGTTATGATAAGATTGATAACTTAAGATCAGGAAATGATTGAAAGCTCGGTTTAATGGAAACTGTCAGAATAAGTGAATGATTGTGTATCTGGGCAGAATGTTCTGTAAAAATGGGACAATAGTTGGTGAAACCGACAAAACTGGTGAATCCATTCCAATTCCTGTACTTCCTCTTCCTTCTCCCCTCGTACCATCATGGCTTACATTCTCCCTCGTACCATCATGGCTTACATTCTCCCCTCATACCATCATGGCTTACATTCTCCCTCGTACCATCATGGCTTACATTCTCCCCTCATACCATCAAGTCATGGCTTACATTCTCCCCTCGTACCATCAAGTCATGGCTTACATTCTCCCCTCGTACCATCAAGTCATGGCTTACATTCTCCCCTCGTACCATCAAGTCATGGCTTACATTCTCCCCTC
>CABFVX010004501.1:35154-51025 GCA_902151425.1 Timema shepardi | reverse complement strand
TCTGCGGTCTGTTACTACTAAACTATACCTAGAAAAATATCGTTCTGAATCTGCATTTGAAATCGGCAGCCACAACGCTTGCAAACACTTTGTTGCGAAGTCACCGAACATACTGTCTGTCTTCAGCCCTAGCAGCACATTCTCAATTTTTAAACTTTCGATGCCATCACTCTGTTCCATCAAAACTTTCAATTTTTATTTTTCAATATCCCAAAATATTAGCGCGAATGCCGAAAATCGCGGACATCATTTAAAATCGCGAATATCGCGCTAAAACGCTAATTTCGCGAATTATTGCGACAATTCTGAGCATATATTTGCAATCAGGGTAACCTGAAATGTGAACATCTGAAAGAAAATGCCATATCTAACATTCGCGAATTATTGCGAACTCCACAAACGCAGGGCTCTGAATATAACTAATGATCTAAATCAGGAAATAATGTCACAGTAAAAGATAAGTAAAGAAGAAATCGAATTGAGTCATCCCTTCTCTTGATTAATCAGTTTAAATAGACCTTGCTCAGCACAACATTTTGTGAGATAGTTGAGTTTATTAAACTAAATAAATAGAAGAGTATGTTATAGAAACCTGTTTCTATTTTGGCCAAAATAGTTTTGGAACATTTTAGGAACGCTTCTTCCACGTTCTCTCCTGTCTTGGCGCTCGTCTCCAAGAACATCAACTCTGAAAAAGAAGTTAAAGTTGTTACACAAGCTACAAGTTGGGAATGAACAATAGTTTATTTTGTTTTGAATGGAGTGCTGAGATTAAATTTAATATGCAATAAACTAGATCATATTAAAATTTAAAAAATGACAAATTAGAACATCAACATTTAATCCAGAGAGATGTAATATTTGGGTAACAATACAACTCTATAAATACATATCATACTAAAATCATCTAAACCCCTTAGCTCAGTCGGTAACATGTCTGTCTACAGAGCTAAGGGCTCTGGGTTCAATTCCTGGCATGGCCGAAATATGGGGTTACCCTTTCACAGTGAAGAATTAATGGCAGGGGACTGGGTGTTGTGCCTGTCCTGGTCTTAAGTTGGATGATAACACATATGAAGCATACATATCCCCCACACCATGTTACTTAGCGTGATGGGGCGCTGCACAACACACACACTACATACTCAGTGGCTATTTCAGGCCTATTGACCTGTCGCAGTTTGATGACAGTTCAAAATAGCTACAGAAATTAGCTGATCTACAGTATATCTTGACCCTCCTAAGACTCGAAAAAGATATTTCAGCTGTACAAGTCGATATCAAGATGAACCAATTCCACACCTTCTGGGAGCATATCCTTCAGGTAAGTGTCCTTTATAGGACAAACTGTCACTGACTTTGTGAGTGTTTTCTTGTTTATGAACATGTTCGTATGCAAAAGAAGACTTTCTGGATCAATGTAATCTATGATCGCATCAAAGCCATTGGATGCACCGGTCAGAAACTATCCAGCCGAGTTATAAAGCTAGACACTCTCTATTCAAACCTAGAGGCTAAACAGTGGACAGAGGTACTTGAAGAAAACACGCTGGTACTTATCTTCAGGTACACTGTGGATGCATATTATGGTCACTACCATCAGCAATGTGCTTTGGAATGCAGCTTCTAAGTAACTATGGTTCTAGCAAGCCAAGGTCATTTGCTTTGCAATGGACTTCCACCCTTCTCAAAATATCTCATCCATAGTTCCTTTTCTTCCAAGTTCTTCCTTCTTCATCCATCATTCTAACTTCTTGTCTTCTCTCTCTCCTCCTGTTTATTACCTGGCTATATAACACCTTCTTACTTCCTTCCACGCCCCGTTCCAATATTTCTGACTATTTTTACATCCAATTGTTCCTGGGTTCCCATATCACTTGCTTCATTCTTTTCTTCTTCTCCCCATATTCTTTCTCTGTTTCCTCATTCCTATTCTTATAACTCCTCCTATTTCTTCTTCTCCTCCACTGCTTCCTTCACCCTATAGTTCCACCAAGGTGTCTCCCATTCAACCTCTACACTTAGATACAGCTCTGTCCTCTTCTCCTTATTCTTCTTTCTTGTCTTACTACCTTTCTCCAACATTCCCAGCAACCTGTGGTCTCTATCTAAGGACACACTTGGTTTTTATTACCTTGATGTTTAAGATCTGCCGTTTCATTTCATTGAAATTTCTCTTTCCCTTGTACCTTAACTGTAAACTTTAGTCCACACAACTTTACAAAATATATATACATAGTTTGTCCAAATGATAGACTCTTACATTTGCTCCATTGGTTCAGAGCTATAAGTACAAGACCAGTCTGGAAAATAAAGATACATCGCATCCAAGCCGCCCGCTAAGAGGAGTTTAAATGGCATTGACCTGGTTCCTTTCAGATTTCTTTGTTTTGGCAGTATGAGAATAGTTTTTGTTCGGATGACATGTTTTTTAAATGAAAGCGCCGATCCAAATGTGAAGTTCGTTCTGTGATACTTTTTCTGAATGCAGAAGATAAATGTTTAGCGGTAGGTCGC
Source organism: Timema shepardi (assembly GCA_902151425.1). Taxonomy (NCBI): domain Eukaryota; kingdom Metazoa; phylum Arthropoda; class Insecta; order Phasmatodea; family Timematidae; genus Timema; species Timema shepardi. Next base: position 48,508 of record CABFVX010004501.1, on the reverse strand, counting down.
AAACATGTCTGCTGTTTATACGGACATTGTGAATCGACAAAACGTGACACGTGGTGCCGTTAATTCTCAGGAGGCAGGACGGATGTTCACGACGAGCAAAGGAGCGAGAGGACATCTTTGAACGATTGGAAGAGAAATCTGCGCGTAGTGACGTGTGGTGATAAGAGAGTTGGATGACATTATTATTGAAATATCTAAGACTGTGATTCATGAAGCAGTGATAGAAAAATAATACAAGGACTAGTATTGTGAGGTGTACCATTCTCCTGGGCAAAGCGGCTGGCCTCCAGGAAGGTTACCTCTCTGGTAGCGTCTAGGTCCTTCTTGTTGCCTACAAGTAGGATGATGATGTTTGGACTAGCAAGGGTGCGGGCGTCTGACAGCCAGTTGGACAAGGCGTTGAACGACTCCCTGTTGGTGATGTCATAGACCAGCAGAGCACCTGCAGCCCCTCTGTAGTAACTGCGGGTCACAGACCTACAACAAGACTAGCGAGTTTATTCACAACAATGGACGATAAATATGGTTACAACATCAGTGAACAAGGAGGTGGGTTGTAATAACAGACACATATAAATGTTGGGGATGTTTTTTACCCCTGGCAGCCGGGCCAAGAACCATACGGTTCCACTCAGTTGCAACATTAACCCCTGCACGGTGAACTATCACAATGCCATTTGTGTTGGGTTTACGACCACAGTGCCGCGAGTGCAAAATGTTGGCACAGTACAAACCAAAACACAAAACTTTAACTCTAGTTCAGAAACACGAACGAGCTTTTGAAGACACTTGAAAGAGGTGATAGTCGGTTGACCTCGCTAACGAATATAGAACTGGCCGTGCTACAATACACGACATAAGAAATAACAGTGAGAAGATTAAGTCTTTTTTTAAAAACAATGAGAATGTGAGAAGTGTCAGAAAGACATAAAAAACTGGCAGTTTCCTCACATTGAGGACAGCCTCTACGCTTGGTTTCTTCAACAGTATAAAAGGCATACACCTGCCTCGGGAGAAACTCTGAAAGAAAACGCAACATTTTTCTACAGAAAATTTATGCAGAAAGATGATTTTTAAGCCAGCGAAGGTTGGTTGGAAAAATTTAAAAAACATTTCAGAATTCAATTGTTGAGTATGACAGGCGGAAAGATGTCATCTGATGTCGACACAGTCAAAGCGTATAAAAAAATGTCAAAACATCATAAGTGACTGGCCCTAACTCCTGACCAAGTCAATATGCGGATGAGAGTGGTTTGTTTTGGCGGTTTTTGCTGTGATGAAACTAGTACTCCGGGGCAAAAAGTGGTTGAGGACAGAATCACTTTCATGTGAGTGGTCACATGACTTAGTTCTTGTAGAACTCTGTCTGTGAGGACATGAGTGGAGTGTCCGGTATAATGGGGTAAGTGCTGTTCGCTCGTCTAAGGTGGCGGAGGTCGAGGACTATGTTGTCTGTAGCCACGGTGCAATGTTGGTAACTTTATACAAATTGGTAATCATCTTACTAACATTATTTCATACAAAACCATAAAATTTCCAAACTTTCCGATAGTATGAAGTAGAATCAATCATCTTTAGTACAAATACGGCTTGAAGATGGTGAAGAATCACCGAAATATGTTGTCGCCATAGAAGAAACACTAAAACAAAATAAAATAAGGAGAAGATATAACCTTACTATCAGTAACAGTGTAAGGCAACTATATCATTATAAACCAATATTTGGAATTTGGAATGATAAGTTATTTCATTATACATTTACAATATCGGAGAAGCTTCCTGTAAAGTCGTCGGAGTTGAGAGCTTGGTGTTGCGACTCCACAGCCCTGGGGCATGGAAAGGGCGAACTGTGACCCTCATCAATAACAATACGTTGATTGGACACATGCTAACACAACAATACATATCAATAATTAAATGAAGTTGCATAAATGTGAGCAATAAATAAATAAAACTACTCAACTACTGTATGAAAGAAAAAAAATGTTGTGTTTTTATTATTATTGTGTTGTTGGTGTTATTAGCACCGCGTCTTACTACCCGTTCGGGTTATACGCACTTACGCTAATGTGTAATGGTAGGGTGATTGTGAGATGAAATGAAGGACCTACAGTTTAACGTGGAATCCGAACCACGGTGGAGGCCTGGCATTCCCCACATTCACAAGATGTCTTGTCAGAGGTGAAGGAAGGGTTTGGTAATCAGATAAATCTGTGCCGGGACCGAGGGTTGAACCCTGGACCCCCCAATAGAGAAGTCCGACACCTTACTCCTAGACTGCAAGGTCACCACGGTATCTACTCAACTTGGCCAACGAAATTCCCGACTTTTCCCTGTTTCATTTCCTAAAATTTCTTATTCAAAAGAATGCCTCACCCTTCTACTACCCTCGGCCCTCGCCCCCCAATATTTTGATTAATCTTTTTAATCCATAATAATAGGTTTTAAAACTTAAAAAACATGTTTTTATTTGTATTAACAGTCTACTAGGAATTATAAAATAGATTACACAGCTACAAAAAGACAGTTTGAATCACATTTTGATTTAGTGAGTATTATATTTCATATTTTGAGTAAAACAACATTTTTTCTGGATATTTTTTTTTAATTTACCAAATTCCCGACTTATTCCCATTTTTTCCTAATCATTTCAAATTCCTGGCTAAGTCCACTTTTCTAGGATGGTAGAGAACTTATATTTGCAAGTTAATATTTTCCTTTTGTCATATCATGAAATGGAGAACATGTCCTTTCCAACATATATTATCTGTCCTCACTTCTCCACATTTCCCTGTCCTCACTTCTCCACATCTCCCTGTCCTCACTTCTCCACATCTCCCTGTCCTCACTTCTCCACATCTCCCTGTCCTCACACCAGTCTCATACATTAACTTGTATTATTAAAACTCTTAATATTTCTCTTTTTCACACAACAACATTTAGCCATGTCTTACATGGCCTACACCTTCCTTTTGATCCACACACTCTACCTTCATATATTTGCTTCGTCACTCGGTCCACACTCATCCTCTCAACATGTCCAAACCAACGTAAGACTAATCTAATCGTTCCCATTGACCTGTTGTATGACCTTTCAGACCGCACCCCTTCAGCACCCATTCATCGTACATATCCTAAATATCTCATTCCAGCCGCATCCACCTCGCTCTTGTGCTTCTCGTGACAACCCCAGGCTTCACATCAACACACTTGTAAATACCGCCATCTTTGCCTCTTTGGCTACTACCTCGTTCCTTGCGATAGTCCACACACATCCACTGCCCTCCTCTTTAATTCAGTTCCCAACAACATTCATTTCGACATTCATTCATGCTTTTGTAGAGATAATTTTTTGCCCATAAATCTTTCATATTAAGCCCTCACACTGTTTTTTTGCAACTTTTCCACATTCCTTCCTTCGTATTTAATACTCCCGCGCTTATTCCTACCTACTTCAAGTAGTGAGCTCACTAGAAAGTGATCTGTTCCAAACAGTCCTAGTATTCTCCACTGAACTTCTCAGTTTCCACCAGATCAGTCATCGTCCGCAAGTCGCCCCTTGCCGTGTGTACACAATATATTTATTATTGTCATCAACACTAACAAATCTTTGGGTGTAACGTACATTATGTGAGCCGTGTGTATAAATACACACTTCATCCAGGACAACACAATCCTACACACCCAGAATTAAATGATTTAGAGTCAACGTCTAGGAGTGGTCCAAGGTCATCATCCCAAACTCGGTTATTGTCACACACACAATATAGTTGTGTTGCTGTAACACCAGTTTGAGGAACATAATAACTTAGAGCTACCGAGTGTCAGAGGAGGACAAAACAACCAAACATACCTGAATCTCTCCTGCCCGGCTGTGTCCCAGATCTGGAGTTTGACCGACTTCCCTCCAACATTTACTATCTTGGAGCCAAACTCCACACCAATCGTATGACTACTGTCATCTTTGACTGTAAAGAGATTACACAAATATACATAGATTATATATAGGACTGTTGTTTTGCCCTAAAACATGGGATACTGTACACCAACAATGCTTCTTAAGTTTTCATGAGCATTACACAATTATCCTCGACCAAATGATTTCCTCTCTGGCATCGTTTGTCTCATATTCTAGTTGTGTTTAGTTTATAGCTTGTTCAAAATAGTAGTGCTGATTGAAAACTATCATTTTAAAACCTAGTTGAGTACAACAAACATAGCCTAAATTACAAACCTTATAATATTATGTCAAATGTTTTTAAATACAATGTCACACACTAAAGAGAAGTATTTATTTTTCACGTGAATCGATGCACTCTTGCAGGGCTTCTATCAAGTTTGACTGTATCTGTTGAAAGAACCTAAGGGCTCCGGAAGTGTAAGGAAGTGTTGTATGCAGCGGAAACTAGGACTTTGGATAAGAGGGGAACAAGGGACATGGACACCGTGAGGAGCGGGCTAGCTGTCACCAGAGGATTCCAAGGAAGAGACGGGAGAACAGACAGCAGCAAGTGTGTGCAAGTGAGAGGAAAAGAATGGTGGAACGACAGAGGGAGGTGGAGGTATTTTACTAAACGGACCTGGTCAAAGGCTGGAAACAGTTGTTGTTGATGATGATGATGATTATGTTTACATTTTCTTGTCCATAATATCAAGTTCTGTTAAAAAGATTTTTAAGTTTCCTTTATCTTTTGTCTCAATGTATTTCTATTTTTTATTTACTTTACTCATCAATTGCTTGAATGCATTCAGTATTTTTAAATACACTCCTCTTGATACTTAGTACTAACAGCTTCTGGCGACCAATATTGATCTGTAGATAGTCGAGAGATTACACTCGAGAACAAGGCTTACCCGCCCGCTCCAGTGGTCGGATGGTCAACGACAGTTTCCCAACCTTGGCGGCACAACTCCCAGGGGCCGGGAGGGGAGACTTAAGGTTTTATGGATATTATTAATAAAAACAGGCAACACAATATTTAGCTAAAGGGTCTTACATTTATTTTAGTATTAGTGTTTTGTAATTTTTGTGTAATTACTTTAAGTTGTGTTTAAACATTTCTTTACTCAAAGTATTGTAAGTTACGCCACAAAAAAGCTTAGTTATACTTATATTCTCATTAGAAAGTCTTGAAGGGAATTAATCAAAATGTATCAAATTTACTTGTACATATTCAGAGTACTTGTCCTAACCCTCAGCTCAGTCAGTAGAGAGTCTGTTTACCGAGCTAAGGGTCCCGGGTTCGATTCCCGGCATAGCCTTTCACATTGCTAAATTGGCAGTCGGGGAGTGAAAGTTGTTCCTGTCCTGGTCTTGAGTTGGATTGAAATGGCGACTATAGATGGACATTACGCTTGTCATGCGCCCTCAAGTATAACACACAAGGTTGCCAGATTACTGGAGGGTAGATCTTAGCAGGCAGTAAAACCATCAGTGTCCTTTGAAGTGTTGTTTTGCGGGAAGATAACGAACAAGCATCGATAGTCTAATAACTCTCCAACTTTATTCAAAATACATTAGAAATATTTTAGTAGGATTTGGCCAATCACATAGAATGTGCTAATTTGGCCAATGACAGCCCAATTCGTTCGGTAAGTCAGCTCATATGACAGAGCTATCAAGCCGGCAGTGGACAATATATGGCTGACTAAAACCTGACCCAGGCTGGAAACAGTCGTGGATATTTATATTGGGTTTAATTGTCGGCTTTTGATTGTGATTTTATTAAACATTTCTTGATTGACAATGAAATTTACCCAAGAAAAGCTTTCAAACAAATCCACACATAAAATAATTACCGGTGTCAATATCTGGTAAGCTACAAATTTCACCTTTATATACTCTACTGCACAAGTTCACGATCTTCAATATGTGGTTTTTCCAACCTCTCTCCACTCCAATACGAGTGCATTTCCTCACCTTTAAAATCATTTTGTTTAACAAATATGTGTTACAAACTTGAACAAATACATCATTATTGGTGGTCACTTACTATTGACAATGTGTCAAACAAAGTCTTGACGACAATAGACGTAACAGCCGCTAGAATACTCACATTTGCTCTCTATGAACTGATGAAGGAGACAAGACTTCCCTGACCCAGCGCTGCCAATCACAAGGAATTTGAACAGGAAGTCTGAAACAGGGTTGCCCCGAGGGGTGTTTGGAATTGGATATCTAACCCTATAACTAAGGGTAGTTTACTGAAGGGCAAAAAGGGAAAAAGTCAATTTTCTCAAAATTGGCGCTAACCATTTTGATTAAATTTCATTTCTAAACATTTCTAAATATTCCAATGAAAATGGCTTCTCTCAATATTTCAGCAAAATGACTTTAAGGGCTCCGGTCTGATGTGTGAATGATCTTTTTTTATGATATTTCCTAAACAATTTGCGATATGAAATTACTTATCATTACAAATATGTAGGTCTCTTTATAATACACATATTTTATAAGAAGCATATTTTTATAAAACCAATAACTTTCAAGTTATACATATATATATATATATATATATATGTTTTAACTTTTCGAACACAAAAGGTAAAGGTATTGCGACCGCAAAAGAAAACCTAACCTGAAATGTTGATGGATGTCGACGTCTCAAGACCCCCCAAACCATAAAAAGTGGTATTTGCAATGACGTCTGTCTGTGTGTCTGTTTAAACTTAGAATTAATAGTAGTTTAAGAAAAGGCGAAAAGAGAAAAAATCTAATTCATAAAATTGACTAACGATTTTGATTAAAATTCATATCTAAGCGTTGATTAAGATTATAAATAAGCTGGCTATTTTCATTTTACAATGAAAATGAATTTTGGGGTACTTTACAGGAGCAGAAACTTCCGTATCTTTGCAACTATTTGAGATAATAAATAACTTATCATTGCAAAATTGTAGTACTATTAAAAATAAAAAACTTTTATGAAATATATTTTTATAAATCCAACAGTTTCTGAGATATTGGCAAATATATTAATACAATTTCGTGAGCTTTAGTTGTAAATAGATACTAATTAAGTTTTAACGCAATAATTCTCCAATGCCAGGGAGTAATTAAATATAAGTAAGTCTCTAAAAGTTTATGTTGTTTTTCCTTAAACCTCTTAGGAGAAATGTTTGTACAACAATGATATATGTCCATTTTAAACTCAATAGTCAATATTTACATTTTTTATCGGTCCAAACATACAAATGAGGACATTCTTTAAAAACAAAACTATAAAATTTAAAACCGGGACTAAAAAAATGTTTTACATAAGTCTTGTGCAATTTATGGTTGGGTTTGCTAGTGTATATTATTGTATTTCACATATATTACGAGTTTTGAGTAAATATCTCCATTTTCAAACAATAGAGCGAGAAAGTCCGTGCGGAGTTACGTGCCATTTATTTTTAATTGTATTTACAAAAAAGTTATTATTCATTAAACATTTTGGCATCACTTTTATTTGACTTTTCATCTTGGGGTAAAAACTATAAGTATTGCCATTGTCCTGAAATAATACATGGCAAACAACGGATATTTTAATGTACACGAAACATTATTTATTTCACTATATTTATGTTACAAAGGCATCAGATCAATATTAGTTACTTACCATAAGACTCAGACATCGTGGAAATATATACCAGATTCTAACCTTCCAGAAAAGTATTGTATACTAATTTAAACGTCACTTATTTGGAAATATTTGTTGGGTAAAAATGTACTCATATTCATAAAGATGTAGAATGGCATATTTTAATGATTAAAACAAATAACTATTTTTCTCTGTGTGATTATAAGATTTAAACGTCAAACATTCAAATAAATAAGAGTAGAGCTGTACTGTAGTATGTAAATGTCAAAACAATGGTATGTTGGCAACAGTTATTTAAAACAGTCGTGCAAACTTGCAAAGGTTCTTGATTAATCCCGTCGATCAAATACAAATAACAATCTGAGACCAAAATCTCACGTTGAGCACCGGAGTCGATTGCAGCAAATAGTAATATTGAGGGTACACAACATTGTATGCGAGAAAAGGCCAGTGTTTGTTCACTTTTCATGGCAAAACATTGTTTTGGATAAAATAAATAAAATATTGGTACATTACAGACATATAGATTAATTTTCTTCACATGTTGATATCAACGATTGTTGAATATTCATCATTAGCATAGCAGCATTAAATGAACAACTTTTTATATCAAGAGAAAGAGCTGTCATTAAATTCCAGAACACTTTTGACAGATATTTAAGAAATTTTTAAGTCACCATGTGAAGAAAATAAAATCTGTGTTTTTACTGGATCTATATTTTATTTATTGTTTCCAAAAAAGTTTTGCCATAAAAACTACAAAAACACTGTATTTTCCTCGCACAGTGTTCCATCCAACTTTAAATTATAATTTATATTACTTTTTTTTAACCAGTTTGTTTTCTATCTACAAAACTTATATTCTTAAAAAAAAACCTTGGAGGGTGCGCAAAAACCATTACAAATAAGGCACTTTTTTTTTTATATGAGCTAGAAAATAAATAATAATTTAACGTCATCTTTCTAATCAAAAGGATATGGAGAGTCGATTTAAGCTTAAGGTGCGGAAGAAGGGAGTGCAAGTATTTTTCAGTTTTTATAGAATATACATTTTTTGGCAAAAATAAATCAAATATTTCTCCAGTAGCAACATAGAGTTTAGTTTTCTGCACATACTAATATCAACAGATCTGGAATATTTGTCAAGGGTGTCCTGGAATGTTGTCAAAACATTTTATCTTTAGTATAGATGAGTTTGCCACTGAACTTCACCGAATCACCGATAGTTGTGGGTTTGGTAGTGAGGTGGTAATGGAAAATATTCTCCGTAATCAATTTGTTTGTGGATTGGCTGACACTCAGCTACAGCAACAATTTTTATTAAACCCGACCTGACATTTAAAATAGCAATAGAAGCTGCCAAAGTGGCTGAAGTTGCTAGAAAATATGTAGAGGATGTACGGGATAAAGCAACAACACACGGAACTTTATATGGCATTGGTAGCCAGCCCCAATATAAAGCTACTTTCCAGCGGATGCACCGACAGGACATAAACCACGGGTCACAACTGCAAGTAGGAAATCCATCCTCAAGCAAAGTAGTGTCTGGTCAGGAAAAGCAAGGGAGAAGAGCACGGCACTTCTTTCCAGGACAGTGTTTGAAATGTGCAGGGCAACATCAAACACGCCACTGTACAGCTTGTGCTAGAAGAGGGCACGTAGAGCCTGTTTGTCTTTCGGAGACGAGGCAAGGTGTAAATACAGCAAGGGCACGTCAGGTAACGGATATAACAGAGTATCATAAACAGGATTCCGAGGAGATATCAGCAGAAGGACTAGAACTATATAATATTAAAGACGTATCAAAGTATAGTGTGCCTGACACCAAGAGGCAACCCACAATGCCAGCGATAAAACTGTCTCTGCGCATAGACGGTATGTTTCACACCATGGAGATAGACACGGGGGCTAAATAATGGAAATTACAAATAGAATATAGAAAACTGTTAGCTTTCCTTGAAGAATCATTTCATTTCATCTCAGTTTGTATGTCTTCAAGTGAAGCTACTACCGGTTCTATTAATTCTTTGAAAACGAAAACAGCTTCATGGCGCAAAACTCAACGAGTTTCACATAATGTTTTCAATTTGGACCCGCGAGTAACAGGTTTCATTTCGTTAATTTTCTTCTTAAGAATTTCAGTTTGTTTCGCAGATGAGTGAAAAAAAGTTCAAATCCCAGATAATGTTCCAAAAGCATTACTGATACCTTGAATCTTTGAACTATCTGTCAAACAAAGATTTTATGGATGAGCGACAGAGTGTTTATAAATTGCTTTAGGATATGTCTCTCATAACGGCTTGAACCCCTCCAAACTGACCTCGCATGGCAGCGGCACTGTCATAACCCTGTCCACGCATTTTGCTCAAGACAAAACCAAGATTATTTAAGGTTACTTGTATGGTGCTAGCTATACCTAAGCCAGTGACGCCATGAACTGGAATAAACGTGAGGAAATCTTCTCTTAAATTCATAATATCTTCATCCATATATCACACACAGTGGAAACTGCTCAGTGTGAGAAATGTCTGTAGTTTCCTCTGCAAGATCAGAAAAATATCTGGATTTGAAAACATTTCGCTGATGTGTTCTTGCATTAGACCTCCGAATATTTGTATTATTTCATTGTGAATGACAGAACTAGCGGTAGCATACGTTGCATTGCCACTACTTGTAAGTATATGTTCTTTTAACCGGTTGTCACCCCTGTTTGCTCTGTATCGTAACAGGGGGCGAAAATTTCCGTCAATTTGTTCAGGTTCTTCCAACATAATCCACCCGAATCATTATGCCCCTTTAATGGAAGCTGCTGCCTACCACACAGCCGTATTGTTTGGATAGTAGGGATTAGTTTATCCCGGTTTTTTGCTGCATACTTTTTCCGTTGACTATTTACTTGGAAAATAACACTGTCCTGTTTCTTCTTAACATTGACACGCATGTTTTCAGCATTAAGGATGCACCTTTATAGTAACTACTCTTTTCATGATTTTAAAAGCTTTCTAAAGCATTCTTCAATTTCTTACAAGGCCCAGAGACAAGCTGCCCCAATGCTTCGTGGGAACATTTTCCTACACATTCTGAATCTAAAGAGAGTACACAGTACTTGCACAAGGCATCCTCTTTAATTTCCGAGTAAGAAGGCCAATTAAACATGCCTAACCATTTCAATTGAAATGGCCACAGTCTTCTGCAGGAAAATTATATTTGGAATCAGGTTTCCACAACAGAATATGAACCATGCCTTCCATTGTTAATACTGGTGTTGCACAAATATACAATACATTGTCATTATTACCATGAGAAAAAGTAAGAGACTGTACCTGAGCTTCAAGGACTATTGTTCCATCTCGTGGCACTAGCATTGTTGAACTTGAGCATGTTTCGCCATTACAAGTTTCAGGTTTCTTGTTTCACTGGGAAGGAATGAATTACCACCAGCTGTGACCGTGTCACGTGCTCGTAAACAAAACACACCCAACCATCACTAAACAAAAGACCGATGCGAGTATTTCTACAGCATAAAAGTGTCGAGTTAGAAGAAAGGGGCGTTGCTGTTGACATGCGCACGCGCACAAAGTGGGGGGGGCTACATGTAGAGGTCAAATAAAGGTCAAGCGACAATGGCAGGATGACACAATATACATAGTGGTTAGAGCCGTACAGGGGTGAAAATATGTTTTGGGTAGAAAAATATTTATTTCTAGCTGCTAACTATCTAATTTTTTTTCTGTAAAATAGACATTTCGGGGAGCTACAGCCCCCTTAGCCCCCCTGGATATGCCCCTGATTTCACCACAGGCATACCATGTGCATTCCAAATAGATGTAAATACCAAATACTTCAAATGTAACATTTTTGGAAATAGAACACTTGCATTGTCGGGTGACGCATTGTTTGAAGACAAAATAAAACAAAAAAATAAACAATATATAGAGTTACATAATAATATGTTTGAAGAGAAGTATAATTGGAGAATTCCATACACTCTTTCAAGATATTTTACTGGACGACAACAAGTTTTTCCAGTATTTTAGAATTACGTACAATAAATATTCTGAATTACTCGAAATTTTGTGTGAATATTTACAAAATCAAACTAATAAGCTACTAGAACCGATGGACCAGAATAACGACTTGCTGTTTGTTTGAGGTACCGGTAAGCAACTATTATTTTTATTAGTTATTGTGCCATTAAAAACATAAAATACTATTGTAAAATTTGCAATTATTTTAATTAATGGTTAGTGATGTTATTTGGAGACAGGAAAAAGTTGAAAAACTCACTCAATGTAGTACTATAATTACTCCCATTATTCTACTCAATGAAAACACCTTCAATAGCAGGGCTCGAAATAAATTAAGGGATGTCCTTGAGCCGCTTGTATATTTTGAGTATTCTAGTCAATCAAATTGATTGGACAGCTACAGGATTTAAGATTTGGATACCACGCGGGCACTCCTCTAGCTATACATTTTGTTCTTTAGGCTTATTATTCGCAAAAAATACTTCTTCCTCAGCAGCAGTCATTACTCTGAATACTTCTCCTTTAACTCGAATTTGTACTTCTTCCGGAAATTAGCAACAAGGACTAAAGTCATCTGACTGTTAACGCAATAAATAAATAGACTCTTAACAACTCCGGACAGCAGGCTTCTTTTAACCACGATTAAAACCCTGACCTGAATAAAGGATAATCATGGCCTAAGTTTAATTTCCTTCTTTTACAATAATTTACAAAATCTACACCATGATTAGAACCCTAACCTGAAATATACTCGATTGTGGCCTAGGATTAATTTCCTTCCTTTACAATAACTTACGTTATAATAATCCTAGGGGCTTACATAGCGCCCAAGTGTGCCTTACATCTAAATGGCATCAAAGAGTGCCTTCCATTGCTAAATATACGCTTATATTTGGTTCTGCTCAGCGGGGGAAACATGGGCGGAAAGAATGACCTCATAGAGCGGTTATAAGTATCCAATCACATAGACTACGTCTTCCACAGCGCCTGCGCACAGCGCCGTCAAGACACACAGCCAAGGGGGTGGGGGTGACTTCGGGCACCCAATGGCGCAGGGGTCCACTTAGAACGGCCATCTCGCGCATGCGCGCTTTAAACGGATTGTTTTAGTCAGAACACTTGAATAAACCACCGACTTCCCATACAGAGTTTTTTGCAGATTGTATGAACAGAGTCGTTCCGTGGCGTGATCGTTGTTATTGTACGAGACCCCAGCATGTCTGTTGAATAGGGTGAGTATAAAGATGTTGTTGGTGCTGGGCTAGCCTCTATCCACGGTACATAGCAAGGTCAGGAGTTTCGGTAGATTTTCTCAAGGCCGTAGCCAGGTGTTTGGGGGTTCAAAGACCCCCGAAATTTAATGAACAAAATATATATGGCTTTATTTATGGTTCAAACAATATCAAAATTAAGATCCAAGTACAAATTAGGGGGCTGTGCTACCATAAAAAGCCCTTCAGAGAGCTTCTAGAGGTGTTTAGTATTTAGAGAATTTTCTAGCCTCCAGTAATGGGGGGATGTGCCCACCACCCCCACCCCCCTTCCCCTGTATTTTTCTTGTGGAAGTTTGATGTCCTCTATTTCTTTGAGAAGGAAATTTGCTTGCACGAGGAATATTGGCTGAGCTAAGGGCATTGTAGTTTCTTTGAACGCCTGTAATTGTCCCGTACACGCCTCCAGCTTTTTCTGCATTCTTGAGCTGAACGTGCAGAAAAAAAGTTAATATATTAATTGTAAAAATAA
>CABFVX010004501.1:23548-35077 GCA_902151425.1 Timema shepardi | reverse complement strand
CCCCAGATTTTTGGCAACTGGTACTTCCTTCAGATTGATGGCTTCTCTCGCCTTGGTGACAATTTCGGGGTGCAGGGGGGACGTTGACCCCTCACTGGCACGACCTCGCTGGTCAGTGAGGTCAATCGAACATAAATGTATCGACATCAGCTCGAGATTTAAGGAGTGTCTGAACTGGGAACCATTCATCTGTTTCTCGTGTTGCAAGCCCATAGCCTTGGATGACTTGCTGCGCGCTGAGGATGCGCGTAGGACGGGGGGGAAGCGTTCAGTTCCAGCCGAGCGTCGCTGGACCAGGGCAGGCGTTCATCTCTGCTGTACTCTGGAGTCTTGTGCTCTCAAGCTGGAGGTAAAAATATTATTATACTATTACTGAGAGGTAATTTAAACTAATCAATTGAGTGCTTATGGTTGGCAAACGAATTAAAATACGTTAATATTTATGCCTGTGAGATATGAACGTTTAAATAACTAATCAACAATATCAACAGCATTACATTTAATTAATGAACCATGACAGAGCCTGGTTGTACAACAATGAACACAAAGGAAACGGACATTGTTGTATAATGAAACTTGGCTATTTTTTCTATTTTGACGGCTTTAAATATGTCTATTAAGTTACAGTATAATTTTGATGGGAATAACCTTTTGTAAAAAAATATATATATATATTTATTGCTATAAACATTAACATTTTACTTTAATATTATTGTCATTATATAATTGTTTTAATATTATTCATAAAAAATAACAACTGAATAATATAACATGACTTGACGTATAAATACGTGAAATTTGTTCTATAAACTTTTTAGCTCTCAGCCAGCTAAGTTTTGTTCTAAAATTGTACTTTGGCTAGGATGCCATAACAATTGTGTGTAGAGGGAAGAACAGGTAACACAGGTAACACGGGTAACACAGGTAACAATGCTTGCTATAGCAAAAGTTTGGTTAAGCTACATCAAACTTAGATTTTGGTATTTTGCCCCATACACACGGATAGTGTTTTATTACTTAATTATATAGAGAAACTTGTACTGAAATAATAACGGGGACTATTATGTAATTACTAGCGAATTACGACTCTTACGCTGCCATTATTTTCACCTCGTTCTGTAAATAATTAATGCAACCAACGAGAACAGAATTCCTCTCGGACGATGGTTTATGTAGATTACGTAACATATAAGAGTTTATTGTATATCTTGAAACTGTCCTGTGTGTTCTACACAATACATTCAATAATAGTACCTCATACCAGTTACCAAAACAAAGATATTTAGTTTTACCGTGTCTGATAAAATACAAACTGTCTCCTTACTGCGCGAGTCTGTACAAACATCCCCGATATTTGTTATATTTAACATGCGATTACTGAACCGACCCATTATATCAGCACACGACTTACATACTAACTTAAATCTATTTAGAATATATTTTAAACCCGCTTCGGTGGCCGCACGGTCTAGCTCGCTACTCTCGCAGTAGACTAGACTGCCGATTACGGGGAGATAGAGGTTCGAATCTCAGCTAGGTGTACTAAAGGTGTTTTTTTCCAAAATTGTGTTTCACGCTCCCTCCACGCAAATGCAAGTACACTTCCTATAAATATAAACTTCATTCCTAAAAATCATTAGTGTAATTAGTGCATAAGAGTATAACCCAAAGGGGTAGTAAGACGCGGTGTTTAAAAAATATGTTTTAACAATACAATTTAGAATAGAAATTAAATTATTAGTGATTGGACAAATTTATATTGATCTTTAGATCTTTAAATATACAGAATGTTCGGAAACTCACGGCCCATACTGCACATACAGCTTGCTTGAACCGAGAGTAGTACAACATCCCTGTACACTTACATCCGGCAACCTGTACAGCACGCGTGTACAACAGGTTGCATAGGAGCTAGGCGCGCGATACTACACACCTCGACATCTCGGAGCACGGCACAGAACTTACCACAGTTAATAGTAAACAACCCACCGGTCCATATAGAGATGTGAATACGTTATGAGGGTTATTATATCACAGAAAGTACTTGCCATTATTACATGTGTAGTGCCGCGTGCCTAGCTCCTATGCAACCTGTTGTACACGCGTGCTGTATAGGTTGCCGGATGTAAGTGTACAGGGATATTGTACTACTCCCGGTTCAAACAAGCTGTATGTGCAGTTTGGGCTGGGAGTTTCCGAACACCCTGTATATATTGCTTGTCTGGATTACACCCCTCGTAGCTCCGTTTGTGTAGAGATTAGTCCGTACTAATGTACCGACTCCCCCATGTACTAATGTACCGACTCCCCCATGTACTAATCCTACATCCTCTCCGTGTGCCGATGAGATGATGATGATGATGATGATAGTGAGCGTGAGGGGGGGGGGGGTACCGGGTAATCATTTTGGGAAAACACGATAGATAATAAACCTTGAGTCGAGTTGAAGAGTAAAATTGGTCCCGGCAGGGCAAACCCTCAAAGTTAGGAATGGTTGTATTTACAAGTGGTCTAGTACGACTTGAGGAATGCCGGGGACAGGTAAACCATGTCGGGTCTCGTAGAACATCGACACAAGGGTCAGTGATCACTTCCCACGGCCGGCTTATAGTGTCTCACATCTTGTAGTTCTATTCCGTGGCGAGAGTCGCATCTCTTTAAACTGAGAACTGACGCCTGAACGCGGGAATGGAGCCCCGGACCTTTGGCTTAGTGCGCCAATGCTCTAACCACCGAGCTTTTAAGGCAAAGTCTGTGATAGACGTGTTGGAATTGTCGGCAATTAATATGAGCTCTCAGATAGCGCAGCCCATCTTGCGGGCAACTGTTGGACTATGGGTGTAAGCCCGGGATTATCCCTGGAGAGCCCAGTGGTTAGATCATTGGCGTGCTAAGCCAAAGGTCCCGGGTTCGGTATCTGTGGCCAGTGTCATTTCTCAATATACAGAATATGTTATCTAGACGCGGCTATAATCGTAACTAACAAATACAATAGCTGTGATATTTAATACATCAATTAATAAAATATATTTTAAAGTGTTAAAATATATGAAAGCTATTTTTGTTGAAATGAAAACAAGATGTAAGTCCGCAAAATATGGGCCCTATTCCGGGTCGGTAGGGGACGGGGGAGATAATTGGAGGGGGGTATAAGCCCCATCCTTGTTTATATTTTTGAGAACCTAGGACTTTCTTAAGCCCGGCTTATACTTCCCGAGTGTATTAGTTCATATGCATAAAAATATATTAAACTATTGTTAGGTAAAATACTTAAATTATTTTTATAATGGTCAATTGATTTTGTTTAATAGTCTCATACAACTGAAAAAAGTATCATAAATACAATCAGCTTGTCAGTTTCAAGTACTCGAGCCCTAATATACCTGACAGTGCTCCAACAGACTTGTGGGCGTCAATATACCTGATAGTGCTCCAACAGACTTGTGGGCGTCAATATACCTGATAGTGCTCCAACAGACTTGTGGGCGTCAATATACCTGACAGTGCTCCAACAGACTTGTGAGCGACTCCCATTACATTCCCTATCAGTTGGATTATAAATACTGTACAG
This sequence comes from Timema shepardi, assembly GCA_902151425.1. Classification (NCBI taxonomy): domain Eukaryota; kingdom Metazoa; phylum Arthropoda; class Insecta; order Phasmatodea; family Timematidae; genus Timema; species Timema shepardi. The sequence goes on along the minus strand of CABFVX010004501.1, from coordinate 31,506 downwards.
CCGATATTTCTTTACTCTTATAACGTTTAGACAATCTCTAATTATATAATCAATAAGTTGTTTGCTCAACTTATGTTTAAAAAAATACTTGAAAAGTATCTCCCCTCAATATGAGCTTAGAATTTTTATCAAACTTATTGTTGGAAAACAAAAAAGCAGAGTTGAAATTGTAATGAGACTTTATACCCGAGAAGATATTTTAAAGTAAAATATAGAGCCGATGTTTATTTACTAGCTTTACTTTTAGAAATAGGGCTATTTATGACTATCAATCTTTAATATATTCATAATGCACGTCGTGTGATCTGCATTTAAGATAGATATTCATATCAACACCGGTACAATAATGACATTGTAGCCTACAATCTTTCACTGTTGACTGCAAACAATTAATTAATTTTATAGGCCTCTAATCTGCCTTTTCAATCGTATTAATAACACATTTTGGCAAAGGAAAACATAAAAAGTGCTACACCTAACTAGTTAAATATTGCTTCCAAGTGTGTTTTAATGAAGCAGCGGTTTCCAACCTGGGGGTCGCCGCATATTTTGGGTGGGGTCACAATATACAGGTTTTAGCTTTATATTTACTTTTTCCAGGATGTTAATGATTATAAGAAGATGTGAAAGTCTAATAGAAACGTAAGTTGTTAAAGTGCTAAAAAACGACCTAGGTATTCCATCCTGATATCCTCTTGCTGACTTGCTTACTGTGACAGCCTTGTAACGCTGCTAGCATGATGTAACCCCGGGATTGTTGGTTCTCTCTTATTACATATTAGTCGCGTAAGGATTTTAATTCTGACCAGGGGTAGTTTATCCTAATATTCCTCCAAACAAATAGGTGTACATTTCCTCTAAATGTTACCTATCCCACTGGTGTAGATAACTGTAGATAGTCCGGGCGGGTAGTAATACGCAGTGAAAAACACACTTAAAAACCAGGATTTGAACGGTATTAGGTTATCAAAGGGTCGCGATGGCCGCAAAGAGAAAAGTTGTCGTCATAAATTACAAAATGTTGGAGACCGGTGTAATAAAGTCAGTTAAATCTTTTAATCTAAAATACACGATTTGAACAATATCTGCAAATATAAATAGATATATTTACTCTCTTGGATATTTAGCTCAGATGCAGGTAAACTGAAAAAAATAATAATTCAAGTTATTTCGTTATGCACTGAAAATCCAGTATGAACACATAAATAAATACATTTAAAAATACAGTTGCTTAAAAGCTCGGTTGAAGGCTTGATTGTTTTCTCAACATTGCCCTTCTTGTACTCTCCTTTGCTACTTGAGAATTTCTCGAAATGCTTAGAGTTGGGAAAAACCCTGGTTTACCACCCCTCCCCCCAACGCCCCTGCTAACTAGTACATGTATGTTCAACCCTAATGGGTAGTAAGAGGCGGTGATAATAAACTAGTAGGCCTATCTGTCACATTGACAATTTGGGAGATTACGCTCGTTTTTTAATATCCCTTTTAATCTAAAGTACACAGTTCAATTTTCATAAGAAGGGACTTTTAGAAAAGACATTTTTGCTATAAATATTGATAATATTCTACTATTGTATGGGTGTCACTTTGTAGGTGTTGATAATATCTTTCAAAAGTGAGAGTTGCCGATCACGTGACTTGACGTATCAGTAGATCTGGTCACAAAATGGGATCGTTCAAAGGATTTGTCCCTTACCTCGCGGTCTCCCAAGTGAAGATCAATACGGGTCCATGCCGCTAGCAGCTGGTTACCATGGCAACGAACTTGTCAGCTTGGTGATACATAGCGCTCCCGTGGCTACTTCACGGCTAGGACGGGTCAAACTAAAGGGACAAAGATGTCTTTAGAACAGACAGGGTCTTCATTAACATTCATTATTATATTGGACTATGTAGCAGATCCAACATAATACAGTGCGGTTTGTCGGCAAAATAACGGGGGGCTTCGTTTTGATCTTGTTTATTGAACTATATTAATTACTATAGGAGTGCGATGAAGGTTTCAGAACTAATTGAAAGGTCTTGCTTGGTTCTATCAATGTCCCAGTTTCGCACACCTTGCACGGTTGTTTAACTCAAACTTCCAAACTCAACATGCTGCAAATATTTACTGCTGACCAGCAAGTTGAGTTTGGAACTGAGGAAGAAACTGATTAAATGATCCATTTGGAGCATCGTGCTGTATGGAACAGAGACTTGGACTCTTGGGAAGATAGAAAATAAATACTTGGAGAGCTTTGAAATATGATGTTGGGGAAGAGTTGAGAAGATCAGGTGGACAGACAGGGTAACAAATGAAGTCCCACGAAGAATGGGTGAGAAGAGAACCAATTTGGATGTGATTCTTTGTTACAAAGCAAACTGAGAAACTATTTTCTGCACGAATTCATAGAACGAAAGGTTGAGGGAAAGAGGGGTTTAAGAAGAAGGAGGATTAAAATATTGGATGACTCGAAGGAAATAATAAAATTATGGGAGGTGGAAAAGGAGGGAAAAGACAGGGTGCATTGGCGGTCTCAGTTCACTGACAAAAGAAATATACCTGTCGTAATACGGAACACCTAATAATAATTAATTTCACTCTTAATGCATAGTTTTGTTTGTCATACTGTATTATGTAGAGTTTATCAATAAACTCAACATAATGTATTATGTAATATTAAAAGTTCAAATAACACTTTATATATTCTGTAAATAGTTTATTCTTTTTTATACACAACTAATTCTAAAACGGTATTCTTGTTTACGTCCGCAGCTTCCAAGATGGATGCCAAGTTGGTGACGACTTTGTGTGTTGGGCTAGTGACGTCATTGTTGAATGCAGAATCACACCAAAACCCGACCTACTTCAACATTGGTGGAGTCCTCAGTAATAATGACAGCGAGTTCCACTTCCAGGAAATAATTGCTGTAGGTGGTGAAACCTATCGGCTTAACATAATATTGGCTTGTGATCAAAGGCCTACATGTTTTATAGGCATGAGAGAGCTGAGTATTAATGTGGGAATACTTTTACATTGAAATATTATTTTTTAGCGTATAACCTCGTGACGACTGTGAGTAGCTATACCATGGTTTTGGTAGGAATCCCGTTCCGGAATATCTTATTTCGTACCGCTATCCTACTGTACAGTAGTATTTATGAAGGCTAAATGCCCTTCGAGAACGCTAGTAGAAAGTATACTCTGGAAGGTCTTTTATACTACCAAAATATTATTACACAGTAGAATTCTGGTACAAAATAAGGACTTCCTTCCAGAACAGGATTTCTAGCAAAATCAGGAAATTGTTAAAGAGTGAATTCACGAAAATTTTAAATTCAAGTTTAATATTTGTGAAGAAGTCAACTTTTATACTGGAATATTTTGTTTCAGCACCTAAACTTTGCGAATCAGTATGTACCCAAAGGCGTCACTTACTATGCAACAGCTATTCAGATGGATGCCAACCCCATACGCACAGCTCTTAATGTCTGCAAGTACCTTATTGCTCAACGAGTAAGTACAACTTTTAAATTAATATTTATTTTGGGATGAACTACTACGAATACTACTATTACTACTTCATGATAGCTACAGTAATGCAGTCGTTTCCCCTGCACTTGCTGCAAATGGAAGAACAGTGGCTGTAGCTGGTCTGTGTTGGCATTCTCTTGTCACCCTTTGTTGAAGTTTCAACTCATAAGGTGCAGCAGGCCATCGAGTGCAGGTTATAGGAACCATCCCTATTCGGTAGCCTGTCGATGGTTTCCTAACCAATCCTGCACTTTCACGTACACTCTAAAGGAGTGTTGACGTGCTACATCTCTTGATGGAAATATAGATGAATCGAATGGAATCCCCTCTCTTTGGTGTGGGGCTATAATCTTGCTGTACATGAAGTATCTTGTCGCGATACGGTATCTTCAAGACGTACCTGCTATTTGCGATTTAAATATTTTATCATTTAAAAACATGTTATTAGGTTATTTGATATAATTTTATTTAGAAATTACCAAAATCATTTTTGTATAATAGTAGGAAAAAGTACATGCTTAGAAGTTGATTCACTTTATATATGGATCATAATGGATTTGCCATATCGGCAACAACTCTGTCTAGTAAAAGCAAAAAAAAATCCACTAATAATCAGACTTCAAACTCTTATTGTGCCCGGGAGATGCTGAGCTCTTACGGACACAAGTAAAACTACTTCTAGAAAAAGAACATAAAAAAAATATAATTTTCAAATGAAGCATATTGCTCTCTTTCTCGCACCTACATTGCGAGGTTTTTTCTTTAATTATAGTGAGGACTGTAACCAAGCACTGAATGTTATTCACCTTAGCCTGATTGCACGTGTACGGAAATAAAAGAGCAACAGTACAGTCAGACTAAATAAAATTGACACAACCTAAATTTAAATGCACTAGCAATCAATTCATTAAAACGAGATCATTACAATCTTAACTCAGCCAAAGTTTTTCTGTTCTCAGCATTGTATATTGGTATTATTTAACCACTGATAAAAAAGCATTTGGAGCATATTACTTATCCACCCTTCTCGGGAGTTAGCTAATGCTGTAGATACCACCTGACATATGAATGGAGATGAATTGTATGACTTGATCGCAAACTGAAATAGTGATTTCTGGTTTGTTTTATAGGTATATGCCGTGGTTGTGTCCCATCCTCTGATTGGTGACTTGTCTCCAGCAGCTGTGTCATACACCAGTGGCTTCTATCACATCCCGGTCATTGGAATATCATCCAGGGACTCTGCTTTCTCCGATAAGGTCAGTTCTCATCTTCGGGAACAAGATTGTATATAATTTAATGGAACCAAATCGTATTCCACTTTTAAACATAGGTATAAGAGCTGTTAGACAATTTTAGTCAAATCGAACTTGTCAAATGGAAATTTATTTGGCGTTAAAAATCAGTGCTTTTGAACTAATCAGATATTTTTGTTTGTTTATGAAAAAAATCATAGCTTTGATTGACACAGCAAAACTATTTTAACTGAAGATAATTTCTTTTGCTAGGTCATAGATTTTTAAAGGTATCTAAACCTAAATATAATTTTTATACACCGACTGATTATATCAGCCAGCACACTATAATTTCTATGAGCGATAGAGAAAGGACCTATCCATTTTGCAGGGAAAGGTATTTTCACATAACTTACAGGGTTCTTTTCCATGTCAAAATTGACATGGGTTCAATGGCTTTACTTTCCTTTCAAAGGACGTTTTGCTGCGGATTTTTATAGTTCAAGAAAAATTCATCAACCCGGACTAGGTTTGAGCCTACGAACATCGAGTCTTGAGGTGAGTACTTTACCCCAAGACCACAGAAGACGACAAAGTTTGCTTTAAGATCAATTCAAAGAAGACGAAAGTGATGAGACTCTCTAATCATTTTGCCATGCAATTTAGCACCAGCAATCAGGCTGTTGAGGAGGTAAGCAAGTTCTGCTATCTGGAAACAACAACACCGCGGAGAGAGGCACAGAATAAGACATCTAGCACCAGCAACCAGGCTGTTGAGGAGGTAAGCAAGTTCTGCTATCTGGAAACAACAACACCGCGGAGAGAGGCACAGAATAAGACATCTAGCCAACTGGAGATGGACAGTGAAGGGGGTGATGGCCTGGCCACACGCTATGGAGGGACCAGGATAACGTCTCAAGAGAGTCTCAGAACTGGATACCACAAGGATACAGACGTCGAGGCAGGCCAATGATGACTTGGCAGAGCACCATCAATGAAGAAGGCAGACAACTTAGAAAGTCATTGGTATAAATCATTAGTGAGGCAGAAAATATACTGGAATGACGTAGCTTTGTTGTACCCCAATACTCAACATAATGAGTTATAGAAATGTATTATTGTTAACGGTTATATCATTGTTGAATATATTACAAATGTCACAATCCTGAACTAGATTGAGATGTTTATTTTGGTTTGCATAACTTTGTTGGACCTACGTGACTGAGCATTGGCTAAGTGAACTTGAAGTAATAAGTTTGAAAATATTGAAGCGGAATGCTGACTACTCCCAACAAACTTGTTCAAGTTGTGAAGTAACCAGGTCATATCGGGCTATAAAATCCTTTGTTTTTATGTTATTGGGCTGACACATTACCATCTATTTCGGGAGCAGTTTTTATATCCGTCGCCGGACCATAGCAAGTTAGAATTTCGGGTCATCAGTGGTACTTGTACTAGAGGGCAACTGCCGTGCCCAGGGTACAGGGTTTGAGTCTGCAGGGGGTCACGAGCGGTGTGAGTCGTTCCAAAAGTTTACATATCACGGCTAAGCCAGTTCTTCCACGAGCACAAACGTCCAAGTTCTTATATTTCTTTTCTGACACCTTTATAATCACATTCTTGCCAAACCCTCCTTCAGCTCTGACAAAATGTGTATTAATTACAACTTGTGAATGTGTGGAATACCAGGCCTTCCACCGTGGTTCGGATCCCACGTTAAGCTGTAGGTCCTCCATTTCATCTCACAATCACCCGACCATTACATATTAGCATGTGTGCAACACGAACAGGTAGTAAGACGCGGTAATATCACATTTTGTATTCTCTCTTAGTGATACTACTTCACTATCGTTTCAACCCCAAACATCTACCTTACCACTGACCCCACCCCTTTCCGCGAGCCATTCTGACAGATCCGGCCCACGGAAGGAGGATAGGTGACACACACGATGACACGTGACTGTCCTTGTGTTTCAGAATATCCACGTGTCGTTCCTGCGCACTGTTCCCCCCTACTCCCACCAGGCGGATGTTTGGGTGGAACTGCTGAAACATCTTAAATACATGAAGATTGTGTTCATTCACAGCTCGGACACTGACGGACGAGGTCTGCTGGGGAGATTCCAGACAGCCTCGCAAAACCTTGAGGATGACGTCGAGATCAAAGTTACGGTACGAACTGAACTTGGTGTGGTCTCTTACTGACTGTTACTGTAGCTATCGTCAACATCAAACGGTACTTACTCTAAGTAATTACAAATTATATTTATAAATATTACGGACTGTTCAGATGTAAAATCTCGTTTTAGGATTGTGGTGTGAGGTGATAACATAAAGGAGATACCTGCTATTTCATCTTGAATGGCTATGAAACTACATTAACGGAACTTCCCTAATAATTTGTTGGGTAAAATATCCTTTTCGTCAGTTAACATAATGTTTTATTTAGCACCACGCCTTAGTACCCATCCGGGCTAAACGCTTACGTTATAACGTTATTACGTTACGTTAATGAGCTAGGTATGAGGAAAGTTGAATTTATAAGAAGTGTACTAGCATGTGCGTAGGGAGAGTGAGAGTGGAAAACAATGTTGGAGAACCTGCCCTCAGTGCACCTGACTAGGATTGAACCACAATATCCCCGACAGTCTAATGTAGGAGTCGGTGACATTTATCAAACCTCCCGCGATCAGCCTTCGTTTTCCCCTCGACTTTTTATACTTTATTTTTCTATACATCTTTATTTATTCCTTTAATTCGGTATTTCCTCCAATACTTGGGCCATTGCCTTTATAGAAAATATATATAAATAAATTAATATACACTCCGTTACCCTGACCTTACCTTGACGGATTGCACTATGGCCTTATATTATAAGCTGTACCATAGTGGTACACCATACAAGGTAAGCTCGCCATTTCGTGACGATGTAGTTTTCTTAACCAATTAACTGAAGATTGCTGTGGTATCGACCGGAATATCACGATAGACCTATTGCCGGTTTGATATATCACGATAGACCTATTGCCGGTTTAATATATCTCGATAGACCTATTGCTGGTTTAATATATCACGATAGACCTATTGCCGGTTTAATATATCGCGATAGACCTATTGCTGGTTTAATATATCACGATAGACCTATTGCTGGTTTAATATATCGCGATAGACCTATTGCTGGTTTAATATATCACGATAGACCTATTGC
>CABFVX010004501.1:0-22395 GCA_902151425.1 Timema shepardi | reverse complement strand
TGTCAATGGTCTTGATGGGACTACTTACAAGGGAATGAAACCATTAGGGAGGCTATCGATGTAGTTATTTGTCATCTGTTCTCCTATTGTCAATGGTCTTGATGGGACTACTTACAAGGGAATGAAACCATTAGGGAGGCTATCGATGTAGTTATTTGTCATCTGTTCTCCTATTGTCAATGGTCTTGATGGGACTACTTACAAGGGAATGAAACCATTAGGGAGGCTATCGATGTAGTTATTTGTCATCTGTTCTCCTATTGTCAATGGTCTTGATGGGACTACTTACAAGGGAATGAAACCATTAGGGAGGCTATCGATGTAGTTATTTGTCATCTGTTCTCCTATTGTCAATGGTCTTGATGGGACTACTTACAAGGGAATGAAACCATTAGGGAGGCTATCGATGTAGTTATTTGTCATCTGTTCTCCTATTGTCAATGGTCTTGATGGGACTACTTACAAGGGAATGAAACCATTAGGGAGGCTATCGATGTAGTTATTTGTCATCTGTTCTCCTATTGTCAATGGTCTTGATGGGACTACTTACAAGGGAATGAAACCATTAGGGAGGCTATCGATGTAGTTATTTGTCATCTGTTCTCCTATTGTCAATGGTCTTGATGGGACTACTTACAAGGGAATGAAACCATTAGGGAGGCTATCGATGTAGCTATTTGTCATCTGTTCTATTGTCAATGGTCTTGATGGGACTACTTACAAGGGAATTAAACCATTAGGGAGGCTATCGATGTAGCTATTTGTCATCTGTTCTCCTATTGTCAATGAATCGGCCACATCCACACCAGTGGTGGCAACTTCTCCTGTGACTGGATTGTACAAATGATGTCGGTTATGTTCCAGTGGATTATGGTACTTGTTGATCTCTGCAGCAATACGATCACGACCTTCTGCATCCAAGACACGCCTGTATTTCAGTTCTTCAGTGTGTTGCTTTAGTACAGATTGACGTGATGGATCAGCACAGTAGATATTGTTGCTGTGGTCTGCAAGGTTCATAATGCACAGTTCAATCCACTCAGGCACGAATTCAGCAGACAAGATCATGCCTTTCAGAACTCTCTCGCCAAGTTGTATGGCACCACATGGGAACCACCTCACAGTCGGCATGCCATATGTATTTTAATAAGTACATCTCTCCATTATCTTGTTTTGTCATCCCTCTTTGATCAAAACATATTATATTTTTCAGAATTTTGTTTTCAAAAACTCTCGATTCGTGTTTCTTATAAGTGGTAACAAATTATTTTGGTGACAGAAATAAAAACAAGAAAAATTGCCACATATATTGACCAATATTTAAAGCCCAGTTGACATTTGTAATTGTAATATTAAATTGAATTAACATATATTAGTTATAAAGGTATACAATTAACACGATTTCTTATAAAGATATTCTTAAATATACCTTCCTAAACACAAGTGACCCTATTTTTTAGTTGGAGTCTACGATAGAGTTTGAGCCTGGTCTGGACACGTTCACTGAACGTTTGTACGAATCTACACACTCGGCCCAGTCTAGAGTGTATCTGATGTATGCCAGGTCAGTGGACTAGATATTACGTTCAGTAACATTACATAGTTTCTCTCTGTGGGCTATAACTATACAATACCAATATTATAGAACAAGATTGAGTTCTAATAGTTCTATAAAGATGTTCAAGTTAATATCTAACCAAAATCGTGTTTCACACAATGGCAGACGTGGTAAACTGAGCAGAACTGAAGTGGTGCACAACCACTGTACACATACACCGTTAGGTCAGGTCAGGTCAATAATTGAATATACAAGAGGCACGCAGATTATTCTCAATAATCCCACTAATTCAGTGCCGATATTAACACAACATTTTTGGTTTAGTAGCTAAACGATTCATATTCACTTAATAGTCTCCCACCCCAAATAACGAACGAATTGTTTGAAAATCAGATTTAGGTGGTACTTTTGTAAAAATATCGGCCAATTGTTCCAAAGTTGTTACATACTTAACATCAATTACATTGTCCTCATATTTTCTCTTACAGAGTGATGCGAAACATTGATATACTTCTTACGTTTGTGAAACACAGGATTTTGTACCAACTTAATCACACTTTAATTATCCATGTACAAAGTTGTAGCACACTTTTGTTTTTCATTGATTTCTAACAGTAATGGTCTTAACTGCTTCCTTTGTTGCACATGATGCAGCCGAGAATTCTGCCTCAGTCGTAGAGAGGGAGACGGATCTTTGATATTGACACGTCCTGGTATCTGGACTCCACACATTTTGAAGACATAGCCAGTCGTTGATCGTCTGGTGTCCTGGTCATTGGCGTAGTAAGCCCCGGAGAAACCAATTAGGGACATGTCGACATCATCCCCTCTGTACTTGATTCTAAAGTCACACGTTTCCTTTAAGTACTTGAACACACGTTTTTCTGTATTCCAGTGAATGTTGGCAAAGTTTGTTTGAGATCTGCCTAACAGATTGACGGCAAACATAATATGTGGTGATTGCTGCAAACATAAGTGAGGCGTCGATGGCTTCAATACATCAACTTCTCTTCAAGACTTATATTTTACTTCAGCAGTCAGTATAACATGAAGATCATCTGGCATACTACTGGTTTTCACATCTTCCAGGTTAAATCCCTTAAGTAATCTATCTACTTAGCTTTTGCAGTGAATGAATATTGGTCCATCTTTTGCATCTCTTCTTATCTCCATTTCAACATAATATCCTGGGTCACTGACAGTTACTTCGTAGGCAAGCTTCAACTAATTTATCACCTTCGTTAAGGTATTCTCATCTTCTGCTAAAATGAGACCATCCTCCACATACGTCACAAGAAGAACTGTGTTGTTCTTGGAGTTGCCGCAAATCTGTCAGCTTGACATTGCTAGAAACCAAATTATTGTATGAAGTTGTCGAACTTCCTGTCCCAACAGCGTGGTTCTTGTCTAGGCCAATGGAATCTTTTCTTCAATTTGCGTGCCAAATTTGTGAGTTCATTCACTCCATCAGGTAGGTCTATACAAACTCATCTTCCAATTCACCGTGGAAAATTGCGGTTTTTACATCAAACTGGGAAATAGTCATGTTTCTTATTACAGTCAAGGAAAGTAAGACACGGATTGTATCAAATCTTGTCATTGGAGCATAAGTTTCTGAGAAATAAACTCCTTCAACTTGTGAAAATCCCTTAGCACAGGATGCCTTTTCACCTTAAACGCCCATCTTGATTCAATACTCTTCTTATCAGGAGGTAGAGATACTATCTCCCATATGTTATTTTTCTTTGGGGCATCAAGTTCTTCATCAACAGCTACTTTCCATTTCTTTGCAACAGGACTATACATTGCATCATTGAAAGTCAGTGGTACAACAGCTTCAACAAGGTTAGCTTCATAGCGTCTGGGAGGGCACAATGTTTTTCAAGAGCGCAATACCCGTATGTGGGGTTCTTGGAGTTTGTCATCAACATCTTCTATGTGAGGGTCGTTATCTTCATCAGTTTGATGATACTCATTCTGCTCCAGTTCATGGCAGCTTTCCATATTCTGGCTTCTTGAGCAACCAAAACTGTGTTTTTCTGGGAAGGCTTACATTAGCACCTTCATTAAAAATGACGTTCCAAGATATTGTAATTTTCTTTGTCACTGGATCAAACAGTCTGTAGTTTGTAGAGTCTCCATCGTACCCGACAAGAACTAATTTCCCCCCCTCTTGGCTCCAACTTGGTAGGGGTTTCCTTCAGTACAAGCACAAATGCTTCACTTCCAAACACCTTGATGTATTCGAGTGTAGGCCTCCTGCCATGCCAAATTTTAAATGGTGTCGAATTTTGAGTTTGAGACGGGGAAGTTAAATTTAACATGTGAACTGCAGTAATAACAGCATCAGCCCACAGCTGCAGTGACAAATCTTTTGTGTAGAGCATATAACGTGCACTTTCCCCAATCGTTCTCATCTCACTCTCCAATCTAGCGTTTTGCTCTGGTGTAAAAGGCGCAGTCATATCCTGTGCATTATAAGACTTGAGATGAACTCTTGAAATCCTTCATTGCAAAATTCTGTCCCATTATCTGAACGTAGAATTTTTACCACATGAAAACATTTTTTTGCACATTTTTACATACTCTTTGAAACAGTCAAGAGTGTACGAATTATTCTGAAATTTAAAAATGACACCTGGACACGGGAATCAAACCCAGGACCTTTGGTTTAGTACGCCAATGCTATAGCCACAAACTATCCAGAAATCATCCTGTGTCCAGAGTAATTATTCATTCATATTTTAAGGAAGAGTCTGTGATGGACGTGCGGAAATCGTTGGCTACAAATGTGTGATTTTATTAAGATCACGAGCTATCAGATAATGCAGCCACCTTCGACTTGGTAGTTGGCTTATTGCTGCCACTTGTGCAATTATTATAATTGACATGAGACCACATATGTCATTATGAACAAACTCACTTGGTACAGTCTTTCTGCATTCATTTGAGGAAAATGGTAGTTTATGTTGCTTCCCATACTGGCAATATTCACAGAAAAAGTATTTATTAACAGATAAGTTCACACATTTGACGAGATTTTTCTCGACCATCTGATTTTACGTTCGTGTGACCAAGGCGTTCATGCCACCACTTCAAATCACCCCATGAACCACATTTGCCTCCGGGTCAAAAGTTGTATGAAACAACATTGAATACAGATTATTCGGTTCACGAATTGCACACGCCACCAAAAAAATTTCATCGGAAACTTCAGCTGATTCTTTTTTGCTCAATACTTTAATGCCTTTCTTTGTTAGGATTCCTTCAGAAAATAGATTTTTTCTTAATTGTAGAGTATACAAATCATTCATAATTTTTGACTCGTACCAAACACCATGAACCATTTTTAGTATTTTAAAAGCACAGATGCCCATAATTGGTGATTCTTGCTTATTAGTGAGCGCAACATCATCATCTTTATTTATTTTCTCGAAGGTACAAAATAAATCTCGCCGATGAGTCACATGAGTGGATGCTCCACTATTCATTGTCCATCTCTCTTCACTTGATTCTGACAAAGTATGTTGACACTCCATATTGAAAGTGGATTGATTACCTTGCCTTGACATCTGGTCATTGCTCTTCTTAGAGCTGTGGCAGGTACGAGCAAAATGTCCTTTTTTGCGGCAGTTGTATCAAACTACTTTGCGCATGTCAATTTTGTTTTGATTGAGTTTCTCGACATTCTTCCTTGAAGCATGTTGGCCACTATTTTGACTAGAGACAATAAATGTACTTTCCTGTTCTTCGGCTGAAGTTAGGGTTGCGTCTTCGTCAAGTAACCGCTCTGTGAAGTTAGGCACTGTCTGTCTACCTCCCTCCATGGAAAGCCATACCTGACCAAAGTTCTGATATTTCATCGACAGCCTACCAAGATTGTTAGTAACTATGGCGGGACTTATCGCTCAAAATTTCTCCAGTTTATTTTACCTGTCTTGTCAAATTTTCGACTTTGTCCACGTGTTTCACCACCGAATCATTAGGATTAATTTTTAACTAATGAAACGATCGAGAATCAACATTTTACTGAATTATGATTTCAGTTTGTAGACTGAATCAAGAATTGACGTTGTGCAGTTCTCGATTAGAGCTATCTATGAAATTTATTTCACTGCTGTTAGCGTAAAGATGGCAATCACTTCGGACTTGGATCATTGTGTGAATTCTCGAGCATTTTCTATAGAAGGTTTTACCTCACTCACAAAAGAAACATTTTAGACGCTTTTTGCTTTGAACGCACACACCATTTGAAATTTTCACTGGTGATAATTTTTCCCATAGAATTTGTAAAGACGCAAGTTTTAAAAATACCGTTTCAAATTTTAATCAAGTCAAGTGTTTAATGAAGCTCACTATCTTAAACTCGTTGTTAAATGATTGCTTACGTGTTACTGTGATGGTTGTAGCAAGACAGACTCAGAGGTGATATTCCGGGATGCCGGACTTCTCAACATGACTGGAGCCAGCAACGTGTGGATTGTGACAGAACAAGCTCTAGAGGCCAGCAATGTTCCTGAAGGAACATTAGGACTCAAACTGGTCAACGCCACAGACGAAACAGCGCACATCCAGGACAGCATGTCAGTTGGAAACATAGATCGTTCCTTCACCTGAAATAACTTTTACTTAAAATGTTGACTATTAAAATTTTAATTATTTAAATAAATGAGTATCTAATAATTTTAAATTAGTGCTTAGATTATGGTCCATAACATTTTCATTACATTATGTTGTCGGTATTGGATTGAAATTTAAAATTTTATATTTTGTTTCCATTTATTAAAATATAGATCTAGAAATGCAGCATTATTATCCGTATGCTTAATAGACACTTGTAAAACATAATACATTCTGTTTAGTATGCACTTGGCTATAAACATAAATATATATATTATTTTCAGATATGTATTGGCATCGGCACTGAAAGCCATGAACCAAACGGAGACAATTACAGAAGCTCCTAATGACTGTAACAGTTCTGGCACAATTTGGGAAACTGGCAAAAAATTATTTGAGTATGTATGATTTTGTGTCCATAGTAACTTCCAAAGTTTAATAAATAGCTATAACTTATAAGAGATGAATAAAACACACTAATTTAACATAACTAATTACAAATTAATAGCTCCCAAAGTTTAATAAAGAGCCTATTGTCATAGCTTACAGCCTTGGTCCATTTAGATTATTCAAGTATGATATATTAAGCCTATGAATTCCCACTTTCAACTTTCCCGACTCAGCAGTCGATTATTCAGTCTAGGTCGTGTTTTAAAACAGCACAGGTTGTTTTGTCAAGTAGCACAACACAGAGTAGTGTCTATCTTAGGGGAAACACATTCCTCCTGTTTGGGTAGTAGCAGTGAGTTTTGGACCTAGAGAAGGGAGAGGGGGCTGGATGGTACGTCAGTTGCTAGTGAGGCCAGTTCAAAGTGCTCTACATACTCACCTACCAAGTGTAACCACATCCTACAGCTGGAGTCACTGCTATGCAAATCATCAATAGTTGACTCGTTTATTGACCTTTCATAAAGTGACAAACCTATACATACATTGCCAAAGGTGGCTCGTGACATTTCTTGCTGCGCACAATCTCACCTTTAGACATTCCTTCATAAAGATTGAAGATTATCGGCCGACTGTTTGTCAAGGCTGGTTGTGTTACTCTGCACGTTTCTTGTACCGACGATCCATACAAAATCATAAACGATGTAAAAAATAGTATATTAAGATGTATTTTAGCATTTAGGGAATTTTAAAATAAAAGGCACAAAAATAATAATGGTTTCTTATATTGTAGAACACATATTTTTCAACATAAGCTTATGGCATTCAGATATGAAAATAATTAATCAATTTGGAGGGAAATTAAATTATTATAAACATGCTATTATTTATTTGCATAGTGAATTTGGGGATCAGTAAAAATAATGGTTCGATTTGTAGCCATTAAATTGTATTAGAAAACTAAACTCTCTTTGGTGTCCCCAAACGAGCAAATGAACCGCCTGACCGAGCTATACAAACTTTTCCAGTGACTGTAAGATTTAATTTCTATTTGGGACCTTGTTCGGTGACCGCATGGTCTAAGGCATCACACTCGTGTTACACAAGACTGCCGATGAAATGAAAATCGGGGTTTGCATCCCGGTTGGATGTACTGAAAGGATGTTTTTCCAAAATGGTTTTCCACTCTTTCTGCATGCAAATGTAGGTACACTTCCTCTGAATTCAACATTCCTCATCCCCAACTCACTAGCGTAATTAGTACATATACTTTTAGCCTGTACAGGTAAGAAAGAGTTAGTAATAACAAAACTGTCGATACGTTTTAAATACTTTCTCTACCTACTCTTGGGTTTGAAGGTGATAGTTTTACTTGGTGATCCAACAAATGAAAATTAAAAAGTACAGTACGGTACACATTGTTGTACGACTCATCATTCGAAGTCTAATATTTCTTGCTCAGTTTCACAAACCCACACACAAGTAACGTAGCATGTGGGCCATTGGTCCGGTCTAATCTCACTGTTATTAACTTGTGCTCCAGGTACATCAAGAAGCAAGTCTTGTTGAATGGAACAACGGGGAAAGTAGCATTTGACGACAGTGGAGATCGCATCAACGCAGAGTACGACATTGTGAATGTGCAAGACAGCCACCTGGTGTCCGTGGGGCAGTATTACTACATATAGTGTACGTTACATCATTACTACAATAGTGTCCGTGGGGCAGTATTACTACAATAGTGTCCGTGGGGCAGTATTACTACAATAGCGTACGTTACATGATTACTAAACACTTCAACACTATGTCAAGCTTTTGTTTTAATATTTAGGTATCTTCATCTATACAAATATCTCAGCTCAGTCTAATTCTGAGTCAAGCTCGATTCCTCCGTTCTCGAGAGGTGCAGGCAGCATTTAACAGGTTAGCAGACATTGGTCTAGGCCCGTTTACTAGGAACTATGATTATCAACATCATTTATTTTCTAGTGGATCCGCGCATCTTTCAAACAGTTGAGTTGTTAAGTTGCTTGGGTGTCCCAAGATGATGTCGCGCACAAAAAGAGATGAAGCTATTCCAAGTTGCGCTGTGCAGACACAGTGTATGAGGCTGACATCTTGTGTTTGGTTTACAGATAGTCAAGTGTTTACATCTGCCCTACTCTTGTTTTTCGGTGGGCGTGTGAACCCACGGTTAAGGTGCGCACACTCTCTATTTCCTCCGCGCTTCTCATGTTGTATTCGTTCTATTTAGGATGTCATGTGCTATCACAATGCGAGACAACTCGTGAGTTGACAACTCGCCTGGTTTCTAGGAACTCAAAACAACAATTTTACCGGTGGCTCTCTAGGGGTGTAGAACGGGGCCTCTTAGAAAAATAGAGGGTGCTCAGGAAGATATTTGGTGTACTGGGGATTGGAGGATGGTACACAATGATGAGTTACATACCACATACTCAACACAAGACATTACTAGGATAATTGAGTCTTGTAGAGTACGGTGGGCAGGACTTACAGCGCTAACGGGAGAATCTAGAACCTGATCCCGGATACTGAATACTTAACCTAAAGGGAGGAGATCACTGATAAGACCTGGACGCAAATGGGAGGATAACATTAGATTGTGCCTGAAAGAGATAGAATGTAATGAGGTGGACTGGGTAGAACCAACTCGAGGGTAGGGATAAGAAGGCAAGTAAGTAAAGTGTGGGCCATTAATGTGCAAAGAATCTGAAGAAATATAAACATCCCCAAATAAATCGTCAAAGCTTGGATTACACATCAGATTTTAAACTTAATAAACGAAGAAACGTAAGGTAAATTCCTTCCTATCTCTCCATAGAATGAAAACCAATCAATCAAACTGACTCAGTACAACCATATTAGACACTAGCCTGCGTCGCTTCTATTTGCTTTAAACAAACACAAAAATAAAACACTTTTCATTTTATTTCTTCTGACCCAGTTGTTAGTAACATTAAAAAAAAATCCAATCAATAATGATTTTAAATTCCAGTTTGAAGGTGCACAATATGTTTGTGTACACGGACTGACCACGCGGTAGATATCGCGACAAACAAACAAACAAGCTCTTCATATTATTAATAGTCTATAGATTAATATCATACCTTTAAGATAGTGCACAAATGATCCAATTCATTTCATACCAGTCCGGGATGTACGCTCTTTACCACACACACTGAGAAGGAATGAAGGAGACACAATTATAAGAAATGTACACACATTTTGTGTGGGAAGCTTGGTGAAGCTAAAAGTGTTGGATGGAGTAGAGCTGAGAAAAGTACAGAATGTAAATATCTTGTAAGCGTGATTGAGGAGAAAGATGGAAGTAGAGAGATGTAAGGAGAGGAGGACAGCAGGGAGAGTTGTTCTATAGGTGTGTAAGATACCTGTAGGGAGAGTTGTTCTATAGGTGTGTAAGAGACCTGTAGGGAGAGTTGTTCTATAGGTGTGTAAGATGACCTGTAGGGAGAGTTGTTCTATAGGTGTGTAAGAGACCTGTAGGGAGAGTTGTTCTATAGGTGTGTAAGAGACCTGTAGGGAGATTTGTTATTTATTAGAGTCTTATTACTTTTTATTATTGAGTAATGATAACTGCCACATATTTATGATAGAGTCTAGTCTTTGAACCAAACACTCGAGTCCACGATGCATCCACCAACACTGAGCAAATACTTAACATATTTAAATAGACATTTACTTATCCTTCCAATGGAATGGCCTCATATTAAAATGTACATTCCATCTAGTCGTAACGGCAGCAAGCTTACCTTGGTGGCTCCATCATTATGGCAGTACGGGACCCTTCTGTAATCGGTCAATATAAGACTGTTACCTCTTAGGGAAGGTTTGAATATATACGTACTTCAGAAATATTTATATATTCTATGATAATGCATTCAGGAGGTGACACGCATGCGCCTGAGATTGGACGAGAGTGTGATTGTGTGGCCGGGCAGAAGCAAGGTGAAACCAGATGGAATAATCATCCCAACCCACCTCAAGGTGCTCACGATAGAGGAGAAGCCATTTGTCTACGTGCGTGAGATAAACAATTTAGTGGAGAACTGTACATCTGATGAGATTCCTTGCCCTCACTTCAACGCTACGGGTGACGGTGAGTGAACATCATTCTCATTACGATAATAGCTATACTTACTTACCTTCTCATACATGCTATATTACATTATACAAGTTAGATAAGCAACAAACTAATAGTAAACTCAACAGCACATTGATAGTGAAGAGCCATTGTCTACCTGGTCTAGGTTCAGGGGTCAGTAAGCTTATTGGTGCCCAACCTACTGATACTATCAAAGGATCATCCATCGTTTCTCCAATCTACATTCAATTATTGTTTTACCATACATCTTATTCTTATTGCTTAATTTCAACCTTTGCACAAATATTTATGTGCCAACCTTTATAGAAAAATTACAGAATAAATAAAATATGCATTTTTAAGCTAAACTATTTAGTTTTCAAACAACATTATCAATTATGATTGATCAAGGCTATGTTGGCTACCCAACTATTACTTAATAGTACTAAATATGTTTGCGAGTTTAGAAGGTTAAATGATTGACTTTTAATGACTATGAAGATTTACTACGTGATCGACCAAAAATGTATGCTAGATCAACCTGTCGATTGGATCTTCCACTTGCTGACGTCTTGTTTAAAGGATCGGGTTCGCAAACTATAATTTAAAATAATAAGCTTAAGGTGTACAGCCTCAGTTTCCTTCTGACTGAAATATGTTTATCTAATGTTGTTGGAAAATCAACAGCTTAATTTCCAGTCGTGTAGTTTGTATCACGACGAGTGCGAATGGTAATCATTTTTAGTGACTCTCAAAATCAAATAGGGGCATTTCAATTAAAAACTCTATAGTAGGTCAAAGATGTACTACAATGGAAATTTGAAACTGTTCTTCATTTGAAGATTTCATTATAAGCAACAATTTGTGTACATCCTTTCTTGTTTTTATAATTGTCTCTGTTCCTCACCATCTTCAACCAAAAAAGGTTTTTGAACTTTGTTCTTGTGAACGCAAAGTACAGCTGTGCATGCAAAAATACCGTCTTCTTGAGTAAAAGGCCCACTTTGTTGATGGTAATAACAATTCCGGGGCGATGGGGGACTGTCGGTTCTTGAGCGTGAAGGGGATGTCTGTGTCACTTGGTGCGATGTCACCCTTGTGAGTCCCAGTAACTGTTTCTACTGTAGTGAAATCTGTACATAACTCCTTGATGTTGAGACGCGTGCCTCTACACATACCTTGTTTGGCTTTCAAGCTTCTTACCACAAGATCAAGTAAGGTGGCATTCTGAAGGTGTTCATGCGCTAAGGGACTCGAGCTGGTAGGTATTGTGGCATTCTGAAGGTGTTTATGTGCTAAGGGACTCGAGCTGGTAGGTATTGTGGCATTCTGAAGGTGTTTATGTGCTAAGGGACTCGTAGCTGTAGGTATTGTGGCATTCTGAAGGTGTTTATGTGCTAAGGGACTCGAGCTGTAGGTATTGTGGCATTCTGAAGGTGTTTATGCGCTAAGAAACTCAAGCTGGTAGGTATCGTGGTTTTCTGAGTCATCAATGGCAATGTAGTTAGCACCTTTGTAGATTTTGACCAGTTTTGAGAAAAGGTTGAGCATTTGACTGTTCATTGTCAAGGAATACCTGTGTTTACTGGTAAAAATAATCTTCTTGACAGTCCTTTGACATCATTCTCATCAATCTAGAATCCACAGATGCCATTATCTGTTCTAAAAATGCCAATGGAATCTCCACTTTGAGATCGGCTAGGTTATCCCCATTGGTCTGTTCCCTATCCTCAATTTAGAGAAGCCATTAATTAAAATCATCTCGTTCTTTTTACCTCTTATTACTAAACAGTTTTACTATTTTTAAGTGATAACATCTTTCATGACGAGAGCTGCTTCCCTCGCTGATTGTGGCTTCATACTGGAGAGGGAAGTTTCTTTAATGGGGGATCTCTTAGATCCGTGTCGTGTATTGTTGTCCGTGATCTTCCATCATATCTTACTTGAGATTATAATACATTCAAGATGAGAATATACAAACCAGACGTAAGAATGCTCTACAATTTATATTGGGTAGGAGGTGTAAATAAAGGCGCTCAGCACCGTTGGGGCTGTACTGATCGCCTCATTGAAAGGTAACCAATAACACTTTTTAAGATTAAATAAAAATGAATATCTATTGCCAAGACTGAAAGAGAGCATAAGTAGATAATTAGCATAAGTAGATAATTAATCAATACAAAAGGAGGTTAAAATAGTTATCCAAAACACGTGGTTTCCCACATGATTTTTAAATCATAACCCAGTTACAAAGAGGACTGTATTATTTATTAAGAGAATAAAAAGTAATAAAACATAATAAAAGATTAAGAGAATAAAAAAGGTAATAAAACATAATAAAAGATTAATTTAAAATAAAAGAGAAACTTTTACATTTACTACATTACCGATTTGTTTAAGGTATTAATAATGGATATTTCCTGTAGAACAGCGAAAACCAAAAAT
Source organism: Timema shepardi (assembly GCA_902151425.1). Taxonomy (NCBI): domain Eukaryota; kingdom Metazoa; phylum Arthropoda; class Insecta; order Phasmatodea; family Timematidae; genus Timema; species Timema shepardi. The sequence goes on along the minus strand of CABFVX010004501.1, from coordinate 9,262 downwards.
AAGAATTAATACAAAGAAAGGTCTTCAACCATTATACTTAATCCCCTGTTCTATTAAATTTAAAACAGCGTGGTTTATAGGATGCCGATTGATACAAAAGCCATAATATAAAAAGAACCAGGCCTCATGGTTGACAATTTCTAGGTTACATTAGAACACCACAAAATGCATAATAAATCCTAAACCTAAAAGGTAATTAATTAAACAACATAACTACACGGAAACTTTAACTCATAACCCCAAAAACCAGAAAGAAATAAAAAGGAAAAAAGACTACATGTTAATTTAGAAAAGATTCTTGAATAAAATTTAAAAAAGGTAAGAGAAATAAAAAAAATATATCTCACGTTGATCTGATCCAAATAGAGAATGGCCGAGGGAAATCCGATTTCCCTGACCAGGAAATTGTGATTAACGAATAGGCCAATCAGAGACTTTCAAGATAAAAAAGGACCAATAATATAATACTTGAAGACTTGACATTTTTAAAATAAAAGATATAAAAAACATTATGGTAAAATTACATATATAAAAAAGGTACAAAGAGATTTAATTACTTGACACATATTGAATTAATTGTTTATAAAAGATTATTAAAACTTTCGTTCCACTAAACCCCCATTCAGATCTCCATATTCCGGAACTACTCCTAATTTAAAGTTTGTCCGCTAGGCTTCGCCACTCACCACTACCAGGAACGTCAAGGTCGATAGAACTTAGGTCCGATTATAATCAACAGTACATGGCTAACGTACATTCTTGGTTTACTTCCTCGGCTTCCAATGTCATTTTGGGACCTTAATATGCAGGAGCTCCCTGCTGGTGTTATTTTGCTTATTCAGCTTGAACCAATCCTCAAAGCTCGTTTTGAAGAAGCTGTTTAAAAAGATGTTTACTCCTGTCTTGGGGCAGAGCACACGGGCTTTTGAGTAGGCAGATGGGTGGTATGTACTGGTCGTATCTTAGTGGCAGGGAGGGGTGGTATGTACTTGTTGTATCCTAGTGGCAGGGAGGGGTGGTATGTACTTGTGGTATCTTAGTGGCAACTTGATATATGGCCAGGTCAGACTAGTTGTGAAGGTGGCTAACAGATAGGGCTATCACATCGTGCCACTGGTGATGATTACATGTGTGTTTCAGAGTTCAACATGTTCTGCTGTCGAGGATTTTGTATGGATCTTTTAAAAGAACTGGCTAAGACAATCAACATCACCTACGACTTGGCCCTTTCCCCTGACGGACAATTCGGGAACCAAGTAATGAAAAATATCTCCAGTAAGTAACTTTATGACACATTTGTTCAGTATTGACACTGCGAACAAATGTCAAATACAACAATAAACTTGCCTAATTGTTAGCACAAATTATAATGGATTAATTAATATTTCAAAGTAGCTCACAATGCAACGTAAAAAAACAATAATCACACATTTAAGTAGAAAAAACAATCTTTTTGAGAAAGTGGAAAATTAAATCTACCAGGAATGTAGAGGAATCACTCCAAATAACAAAATAATAGAGTTAAAAATATTATCTTTCTAAGTAGCCAGGATTCATTTGTGTGTGTGTGTGGGGGGGGGAGTTTCTCTGAACAACTAAGCGGGGTCCATTGTTTTTTCCTGTGGGAAAATTTAAGTACTTGAAAATAGTCATAATGCTGTAATTATTATGACAAGTTTTTATGAGCACATTTTTATTAATGGACACTGCCTAGAATATACAAACATGCAAGTTTCAATAAACTGTATTTTGGAAATTTGATTTATAAAATTATTTTTTGAGCTAAAATCTGAAAATTCAAATAAGAAACTTGCACCAACTCTTAACTCACAAAATCACTTTTGAACTAATTGACTTTAGTGTTATGTTAGTTTTCCTTGGCTTTATAGAAAGTCCATTGTGTCGTAACTGACACCCCTGGATGTATGTACATGAAGCCCATCGAGTCTGTGTTCATTTGTAGAGTTCCTCGACAGCTTTAGGGACGAGACAGAGGAAGGTGGGTAGGGAGGTTCAACCCTACCCCTTGGCTGCACCAGTGTTTCTAAGTGTGAGCTGGTGAAAAGTTGTTGTTCTTAATTTCTGGCAAATGATAATTATTGTTATGGTATCTACATTTTAAATCAAGATCTGACCAGCCCAACATTGGATTAAATAACGTATTAATTGATATTTATATGATAAGGACCAACAGTTAACCCTAAAGAATAAGAGACTACGAGCCAGGGCTATAAGATCCTTTGAATGACTCTCTCTTTGCATGGCAGAGTTGTACATGTGTTGGCACATCCTATTATTTACTCAGGGGGAGGGACATAGCCTCTTTGTTCCAGTCGGAGGAAATGGGACAGGGCTGATAGGAGAGCTGAGCCAGTATGATTGTAAAGTGTATAACTCTTGTGTTCCAGTCGGAGGGAAGAAGGAGTGGACAGGGCTGATAGGAGAGTTAGTGTACGACCGAGCCAACATGATTGTAGCACCACTCACAATTAATCCTGAACGAGCTGAGGTCATTGAGTTTAGCAAACCATTCAAGTATCAAGGCATCACGATACTCGAGAAGAAGGTGAGCTCTACCACTCAGTAAATAACCGTTACATTCACCATCAGAGATAGCGGGGCATATTGGTTTCATTAACTTACAAGTATGATGCCTTTTGGTTCATACATTATTTGTACTTGTCATTATGAGTACAAAATATTCTAATTTATTTAAATTCATTACTAGTAAATGCACACTAACAATAACAACTCAATTAAAAATAACACAAATAGCACTAAAAAGTTATGTAAAATATAATTTTAAAACCTGCTTAAAAACCACCTACTTTAACAAATAAACAGAGATCGAACACTAGACACGTCTTTCCATCACGCGCTCTTAGGTGGTAAAAAAAAGTAATAGAGTTTTTTTTTCTACAATTTTAAGCGGAGCCCCTTCATTTTCTCATCTAAGAACGTGCTTGATTGAAGTTTGGACCAGCCACCCCAATTTCAACTATCCACCACACAAACGTAGTTTTTGTATCAGTTTTGTAAATTTGAACTCCCCACTCCCTCTCTTCCCCAGTCATTTTTATCTGGTTATCTGGAGAAGTATTCCTATCTGATTGATAAATTTAATTTTTTTTCATCACACATAGGAGTTTTTTTCTTTTTATAACCTCCCTTATCCTATTTTCAAGGTTTATTAAATTTTAAAATATTTAAACTCTTATGGCCATTTACGTGATCCCTTTACTTTACTTCCAACACTGTTGTAGTGGGTCACTTTTTTATCCAGCCATATATTTTCCACTACCGGCTGGCTAGGCCTGTCCTAGCTTCATATTATCTCATATAATCTATCTTAAGACTAGAACAAACACAACAACCAGTACTCAGTCATTAATTTATCAATGTGAAAGGTTAAAATCATATTTTCATCAATGATAAAGTTTCGGCCATGTCGGGAATCGAACCCGGGACCTTTAGCTCACTAGGCAGACACGCTACCAACTGGGCTAAGGTTTTAGAAATGTGAAACCTCTTGCCTCCAAACTCAGCCACATCGGCTGTGGCGTCAGTACCTTAGCTGTACCACCTATGTTCCTACCAACCGCCACAGTTAGTTAGTTGCAAAGTTACAATATAAAAGACAAATAATCACCAGGGACCTTTATTGATCTGTTCTCTACAAGCCCAACAGACCCCTGTCTCACCAGCATTATTACAGCTAATGCCTAAGGGAAAATACCATGAGTAAGCCTGGGTACAGACAAGAACGAAGCGAAAGTAACATATATGGCCCAATGGCTAGTTTATTATAGTGGATATTAACACAGAGTAATATATACAATATGGTCTATTAGACTTAGAGACAATATTAATTCTCCGATATATCTAACAAGACAATGTACATTACTTCCCTTTAAATATATGTACAGTCTCAAAAAAGGGAAGTTCTGTAATAATAGTTTGCAGTTACATATAATTCAATGTCAGAGGCCTACGCAAGAAAAATGCTCGGAACAACTTGCTTGCCAATGTCAGATACAACATATGTGTTAGGAGGTTCTGATAGTTCATAGATCTAACTATTCACCTCATCACACCCAAAGGAATGTACTTATAGTACCAAAAGGTTCAAGACATTTGTCAGTTAACACACCAAATATACTAACATCTAATATGTTCCACGAGATTGTAAATATAGCTGTAAAGAACTAAATGTCATATGACTGCTAACGCAATAAATAAACACACATCTAATATGTCCTACTAGATTGTAAATAAAGCGACAAAGAATTAAAGACATTTATAAGTAAACTAGCATCTAATCTGTCAGTTAACATTATAAACATAGCAACAACGAACTAAATTCATCTGACTGTTAAATATAATAACTAAACTAACTTCTAATATGCCCTACAAGATTGTAAATAAAGCGACCAAGAATTAAAGTCATCTGACCGCTAACACCATCAATAATCTTAACGACTCCGGACAAACAGGCTTCTTATAACCACGATTAGAACCCTGACCTGAATAACGGCTACTCATGGTCTAAGCTTAATTTCCTTCAATTACAATAATATGCAAAACCCACACCATGATTTGAACCCTAACATGAAAAATACTTGCTCGTTGCCAAAGATCAATTTTCCTTCCTTTTACAATAACTTACGTTATAATAATCCTAGGGGCCTACATAGCGCCCAAGTGTGCCTTACATCTAAATGGCATCAAAGAGTGCCTTACATTGCTAGGCATACGCTTATATCTAGTTCTGCTCAACGGGGGAAACAAGGGCGGAAAGAATGACCTCATAGAGCGGTTATAAGTATCCAATCACATAGACTATGTCTTCCACAGCGCCTGCGCACAGCGCCGTCAAGACACAGCCAAGGGGGTTGGGGTGACTTCGGGCACCCGATGGCACAGGGGTCCACTTAGAACGGCCATCTCGCGCACGCGCTCTTCAAATGGATTGTTTTAGTCAGGAAAACATTTGAATAAATCGTCGACTTCCCATACAGAGTTTTTGCAGTGAGGATGAACAAGGTCGTTCCGTGGCGTGATCGTTGTTTATTGTACGAGACCCCAGCTTGTCTGTTGAATAGGGTGAGTATAAAGATGTTGTTGGTGCTGGGCTAGTCTCTATCCACGGTACAATACCATTTTTCTAACTACCATCTAGAAATTTCAAATTTTAAGAATTACTCTGTTATCTCTGGTTGTTCTTCTTCCTGTCTTTAAAATTTCAATTTTCTACCAAGCTCAAAGATATTGTTTCTGTTATTGCTCCCTCCTATATTTACTGCGCCCCACTTAAAAATTTAAAGTTTAAGAATTTTAGAACTATTTGGAGCTGTCCCTTTAACTACCTGCTAAATTTCAATTATTTACCACACTGATAAATAGCTATTTCGAGCCCTATTTTTAATTTCCCATTTTTAGTTTTTTCTTGTTATATGAGGTAATCCCTCTACCCTCCCACGAAACTTCAGCTTTCCAGCTTATCTATAAGCGATGTATCTTTTTCTGAAAAAAAAAACACAACACCACACACTTTCTACTTTATACAGGGTGTTTGGAAACTCAACACCCAAACTGCACATATAGTTGGCTTGAACCAACACTTACATCCGGAAAACTATGCTAATACCATTAAATTGTGTTCAAATTTTGGCTTTCTGCCCCGAGAGAGCAAAGCTGTGCAAGCATACATGTGCAACAGGTTGCGTAGAAGTTAGGCGTGCGACACTGTACACCTCAACATCTCGGAGCACGGCAGCAGAACTTACCACAATTAATAATGTACCATCTACTAAGACCCTTTCCTAAGGTCCGTGTCTTAGTGCACACACATTTATAGGGAACACAGCTTAGACTCCGTGTAAAGTGCACACAATATTTGAATTCACGACACAAGACGAACACATTTATAGGGAGCACAGCTGAGGCTCCGTGTAAAGTGCACACAATATTTGAATTCACGACACAAGACGAACACATTTATAGGGAACACAGCTGAGGCTCCGTGCAAAGTGCACACAATATTTGAATTCGCGACACAAGACGAACACATTTTTAATTTCTTGCAGGGAAAATCCAAGCGGCATCATGTTTAACGAGATCGAATCCTCGAAAATCCTAAAACATAACTCACCATTTCTCATAAACTACTTGGACAATTACATTAGTTTTTTCAGAATTTGTTACAAAAACCTTTTAAAAAATCTGAATATATTATTAAAATTGCCATATTCCAATTAGTTTGCTTTGAAAAAATAGTTTTCTAATGAAAGAAGTATAATTAGGTTTTTAATGCAGACATATTTTCACTGTGTATAAAAGTTGTTCCTAATTGAGATATATGGGTAGTATGAGTGTACAAATGATCATCATGAACTGATACAAGTCTCATTCCTCCAACACCAATACTTGTCACGGTTTGATGTGTTTAGTTACAAACTTTCACACGCTCCAGGTTTTCGCTAAACTGAATCATGAATTAATTAATGTCGAATTAGCCAAAATATAGTTCCTAGAAGGTAAGTGGACACATGGAATAAGAGCCGTTTCACACAGGGCAACAATCGCCGGCCATTAGCCCAAGTGGTGACAACCTTCAAGCACCTGTTGAATTGGCTATCTACTGTCGGTTGGTTTTTGACTATACAGTCTTTAATAAATATTTATAATTATTATAAACTTCACTAGAAATGTATTTAAGCTAACCATAAGTAATGAAAAGTGATCAGGGATTTCCACCCAGAGCTCTCTACCCTTTTCAAGGATATTTCCATCTTTTTTAAATTCTATTATTAAGAATCTAGAGCGATTCATATTAAAGCTTGAAAGTGCCGTCAATTCCAATGAGAGAACATTCTGATAATCAATGTGTAATTAAAATTACCGCTACCGTGTATGTCACTGAGCCAAGGGTTCCCAGGTTCAATTCCCTTCATGGTCAAAAAATTAATCATTGTTGAAATGTGGATGTCCCCTTTCACAATGATAAATTGGAGGTCTGGGGGGAGGGGGGTGTCCTAGATTTAAAGAGCCACAAAAAACAACTCCTCCTTCGAATCCATAATAACTGACCTATTTTTTTGTGTACTCTGGGTAGGTTGGTACAGACCGAAAGTTTACTGGTAATTGTTGCTGAGTGTGATACGGCTCTAAACATCAATATTGTGTATTATCGACAAGTGGTCGGGGTGTGAATCCCGGTCATGTCAACTGAATGTAAATGGTTTTCCACTCTCCCTCCACACTAATCCTGATATATTTCCTACCCCTCTAGCGTAGTATAATATGGATAGGCCGGCCATGTTGGATAAATGACAGCAGACCCATTTTTACACTAAGATATACACTTTTTAACTATATTAAAATCCCGCGTCTTATTTCACTGTATGATTATATGTACATTATAGCAGATTAGAGGAACTGCACCCAAATTTCAGGTATCACAAAGCTAAACATGCAAATTTTAAATATGTATTATTTTTGCACTGTGGATTAATACCCGGCCTATCTTTTAGCACTTTAAATGTGTGGGGAGGAGAATTTTAGATAAAATGTTATTTAAAATGGCTGTTACAATCTCCCGTAGTTGAGCATGTCAGATGTGGTTTATTCTCGCAAAAATGTCTTATGTGAAGAAATGTTTAAAAACTATGAACACCACGAGATTGTTGGAAGATATTTTAAAAACCTGACCTCCTTAATACAAAACTCAAATATCTACAGAACTAATTCACCATTAATTTTAAATACATTTAATATGTTATCACAGTAAGATAATAAGTAAATTAATTAAAATATACCACTACTTAAAAATTTAATTTATATGTGTAGTAGTAAATATATATTACAAAGTAAATGTATAACAAAGTAGAGACTGGGAAATATATCATAAGAGTAAGAGAAATAAATAGGTAACAGTAGTACATTTATTGTAAAATACATAAAAAGATGATATAGGGTTACGATTGCTAGGAAAACAGTAATAAATGACCGTTAAATTGGTTAGGGAAAACATTAAGTTTTAAACTGACAAATATGATAGGATTTAGCAACTCCAGAAATATAGGAACCTCCCGTAGCCCGGGAGAATGCGTGTCCAAGACGACACGGAACAGTCAAATGGGAGTTAAGTTGATAGAGAGTGTTGGATTCCAAAACAACCGGGCCAGAGCCAGACTTCCACCAGAAGGGTCTAAACAGAAAACAAGGTGAATTAATTACCAATAAAAATATAATTGCAAATCTGATAGTTTTAGAGTTACTAAACTAAATGTCAGCCAGGCTAACTAGCTTGATTTGAAATTATGAAAGGTCCCATAGACACACTAAATAATAAATGGTAAGAGGACAATCTGTGAATTACATTAGCAGATGGCTAACAATCAGGTGTCAACACACAATGGTACTATGGCCGGTCCTTTCCCAGTGGGTACTGCCAGAGCACCCACTAGTACATTTATACCACTACCCCCTCCCTGGGGTACACATCAAATATAGTACACACTAACTTTAAATACTTGGACTAATGAGGTGCCAACAAGAATGCTGTGAGATACTGACCTAACTAGGTCCTCAAATAAAGGTGTCAGACAACCTGCGTGTAGTCATACAAAATGTGAACACGTGAACATGACGTCATGGAATATTGTGAAGTCATAAGGACTTAAAACGGAATAATGAACTTATGGAGAAGAGGAACCTTAAAGCAAGGTCCTTATTACATATAGAGCTCAAAGCCCCTGTATTTAAGCTGTCATATGGACATAGGGAAAATATATAGTCAGATTGTCTGACTAAAAAAATTAGGTCAGATTGATACAAAACCAAATTTAGTCATTCTGACTAAAATAACGAGTCTGAAGAACTTAGAAAACGTTACAGCAGCTTCAACTAACAGAAACACAATTAGTCTCCTTGACTACTACAACAAGTTTGAAGGACTTGAATATTTGTCGACTACTTGGTACATCAGACGAGATTGTCGAGGCGGTGAGACCCATGACCCAAACATCAAGACCACCAGTTTCAGGTGCTGGATCAGAGGTTCCTCCTTCAAGGATATAATATGATGAGCTACAGTAGAATGAACCTAGGGGTCACCCGTTATATACTCTTGTTTCCTGACTCTAAACAGGACCAATATGGGCATGTAATGAGGGAAAAGGGGGGAAGGGGGGAAAGTGGAGAAAGAGTTGCCGAGGAGGTCCGCTAGGGCAGCAGTGTTCGTAGCTCGAGGCATCGAGTG